>JAULAV010002064.1:0-50996 GCA_030789695.1 Scilla litardierei | reverse complement strand
TATATTTTTCCTAGCACCGTCTCGATCTCACGATTCCAACGAATATTTATTTGTATTTTTCTGAGATCTGTGCTAATTACTGTGTATTTTTGAATGCAGAATACCAATTAAATGGAGAAATACGGAGGAAATACGATAAATACGGCCGAGAACCAATCAGAACGCGCCACGTGGCGTCATCTGGGCCGCTTCCGCTCAATCCAACGGTCCGCTGGTTAAAACTAAGGGATATTTTTGTGGCCGTTGGATCGAGATCCAACGGCCCACACATCAGCGAAATAAAAACAATACGGAGACACGTGGCACCTTGCGAACAGTCGATGCGCGATCCGACGGCTCAAAACAAACCCGCAGCTGAATTCGAAAACGCGATCTGAGCGGGCGACGTGGCAAACATCTGTGCGTCCCCGCTCGAATCCAACGGCGCAGATTCAATGCGAATTCGAATCGAATTCGAATACGAAGCAGCGCGACGTGGCATGATCGCGGCGGTCGGATCTACATCGAACGGCTAATATCGACTCCGCAGTTTGAAATCGAGGCTGCGATCTCACGAGGCTACGTGGCTAGCGGACGATCGTTCGATCATCATCCTACGGCGCTGATTCGCTCCTACGCGAAGTCGGAGATCGAACGCGGAGAGGGCGACGTGGCGAAGAGCGGGCCGTGCGATCGAGCGTGGACGGTAGAGATGAAACCCGCTTCGAACTCCGATGCGGATTCGGGCGTTGCGCGATTTTTAAAGCAATACGTGGCAGCGCCACGTTAGATCCCGCCTGGATCAACGGCGGAGAAATGCCCCGCTTTGGATCTGCGGCTGAGATCAATTAGGGTGCGGTTTTAGAGCGGGTTTGAACCCGTTAAGCCCAATAAACCCGCAATCTTATTATTTAAGCGTATTCTAGGGTTTTTGGGCGTATAATTGGCGTATTGGAGCACTTAGGAGCCGTATTTTATTCTGCAAAAATTCTGTAAAATTCCAGAGCCTAGTTTCTAATTTCCAGAGAGTTTTAAAGACTTTTCAGAGAGATTTGGTGATATTCTCTTCAACTTTAGCTTGTATTTGGGTGTTTTAGCTTGTATTTTGCCTCTAAACTTCCGTATTTTGCTATGAAACTTATGAATTTGAATCTGAAAATTATGTATTTCTGCACCATGAGTAGCTAAATATTTTATGTGCATGGTATGGATTAATTAGGTGATGTGAATCGTATTCTTTGGTTGTGTTATTGCGCTTAATCGTTGTATTTGCTAAAGTTTTAATCGTCGTTCTTAAATCTACGATTTCATATTCCAAAAGAATTGTTCTAGTAGATGATCACCCCACAAGGGTGAGATTTGATCTCTCCAAAAGAGAGCTTCATACTTCGTATATACGTTTACAACTTTAGCGATATTCTATTAGAATTGATGCGTTAACTCCCAAAAGGATATCTTCCGACGATTCGCTCCCAAAAGGAGGTTTCGTTGTGTTATACTTGATCAACCAAAGCTTACGATTCGCTGATCCTAATGAACCCATGCCATGTACATGCTTTTTATATCTATTTTTCACGAATTAGAGTTCGTTGTTTGCATTGATCGCACGTAACAATTCCATCACCACACACTTTTCATACCACCTTCACCATCACTATTAAAGTGTTTAGATTTTATTCGTAGTTACTCTATTTGATTTAGACTTGTGGTTTCAACAGATTCTCCCGAGGATTCGACACCTGGACTCCCAGGATTTACTACTTGAACGGACTCTTGCGCTTGAGAGAAGCACCTTTCGGAGCCCACCACTCACAGAAGGTGTTAGGAAATTATACCTTTGAGACAAGACTTACAAGTGTCTTTTGACTCATAATACGAGAGATTAAAACTCTCTTTATGTGACTTGTCAAGTTTGTTCTCATCAGTACGGCTTAGTCTATTTTGCCATATATAAAGTTTCTATAACTTGCGTATTCGTGTATTAACATTTAATATATTATCGTTATACAAATTTCTCATTGCTTCATAAGCAAGGTGACGCCATTTGCCCAAAAATGTTAGATGTCCTCTATGATCCAAGAAACAACAATTGCTCCTTTTCCAACACATATGACAATCTAATCCCTTTTGTATAACGGTTATTTTCATGCCCCGCTTCCCTAAAATGGAGACGAGACGTGAAAAGGTTCGCACGAGAGTGGAGCCGTGAAGCCCCAAACCCGATAAGCGTCAATAAAACATAAGCAGGTCCCTGTAACCACAAACGTAACAACAATAATAACACAAGGAGAGACAGAAATAAAATCTCAAATCTCAGAATTTGTCCAACATTAAAGTTAAGTTCAACATCCAGAAAAACCACCAGGCTAAAAGAACGAGTCTAAAGGCCCAGAACAAGGCCAACAAAAGGGACAACATAACAAAGTATAGGTGCTGCGCACCAACAACTACAACAGTCTAAAACAAAAGGGGAAGGCTCAACGAAGACACTAGGACTGGTCCCCAGTGTCCACGTACTCCTCGCCAAACACAGGCTCAGGCTCGGCGTCCGCAAACACCTCGTCCTCAACAATGAACTCCGGCTCAGGATCTAACATGTGTCACCCAAAAGAGTAAAGGGGCACATGTCAGCAAGTCTAAAAGACTTGGGCAAGGAAACTGAAAGTAAGGTAAACTAACAACCTAGCAGTTATAGTATGATGCATGACATGGCAAGTATAGTATGGAAGTGACAAGTAATGGGAAGCACAAGTAGCAAGTGGCAAGTAAGGCATGGATAACAAGTTTTACAAGTAAAACACGGACAAGTACAAGTCAAGTAGTTCACGTCAAGTGAACACGTCAAGTAAACACGTCAAGTAATCAAGTTGTGCACAGAGATTCTGCCTGTTGGCTAGAGTGGCTGATCGGGCCAACTCCTAAGCTCAAGTGACCGTTTATCTCTACCCCTCCACGTGTATCGAGCCAGGGCATTACCCCGCACACGGAATGCTTGCTTCTGGAACACGAGCCAGGAAGTGTATTTAACACGTATGGCGTAGGGTTATGCCTGCAACTCAGGTGCCTAGCCGGAAACAAGTAGATCGGGCATTGGCTATCAACCAACTCACGTAGCCCACTTCTGGAACACGAGCCAGGAAACACAAGTATTGTAGCGTGTGCTACGAATGCGACATTCAACATGGATAGCATGGATGACAATTAATTCGCGTACCGTTAATTAAAATTAAACATGACATGGTAGTTATGTAACATGATAAATGACGGATCTAGCTTCGTTGTCAAGCTAGTTCCTGAAATTGCGCCTAGGCGAGTATCATTTCGCCGCCTAGTCTCTTTTACGCCTACACAAGCAAATGGCCTAAGACATGGCCCAAAACCCTAAGTGGCAAGTTTCACTTGCCTAGCACCGAGGATGACGATCAATGAGGCCGTCACACAAATGCTAACTACGGAGATGAGATCACTGCCATGGCAAAATAACATTAGAACAACATCCAACCTAGTTTTATTAGGGTTTCACAAAAACACAAATGGGTTAAGAGAACATTAAGAGGTCGATTTATTACCGTATCGGAGCGGAAGAATGATGCCGAGCAAGCACGACAACGGAAGAAACGATCCGGGGAACCTAGGGTTCAGATCTGGAATGGATGGGGAAAATCTGGAGAAATGGGGTTTTGGGGATTTTTGGGGGTTTTCCGGCGACCTAGAGGTGGTGGCCGGCCAAAATGGAGAGGGGGAGGAGCTTTAGATGAAGGAGGAAGGCTAGGGTTAGATGGATGATGATTTGGGGAAGAAGGAGGCTCATGAGAAAAGAAAGAAGAAAAGAAAAACATTTGGGGGTTTAAATAGGAAGAGCTGGCGGCTGCCCAGAAATTAGGGTTTCGACACTGATTAGTCGGTCAAAGAGCAACCACTGACCGACTAGTTTGGGAACTAGTCGGTCGGTTGACCAACGCAGACCGACTAAGTCCAAACAGTAACTCCTGTACAAAATAGGATTTATATTTAGTCAGTCAAAGAACAACTACTGACCGACTAGTTTCTCATCTAGTCGGTCGATGAACGTTCTTAGACCGACTAAGAATGAATAGTACTTGGTATCAAAAATGATCATAGAGCTAGTCGGTTAAAGAACGATTGCTGACCGACTAGTTTGCAACCTAGTCGGTATACAAATGTTCTTAGACCGACTAACGATAAACAGTAACTCCTGAATAATTTACAAAGCCCACTAGTCGGTCCATGAAGGTTTGTCGATCGACTAAATCGTCATCTAGTCGGTCGGTTCCCCTTCTTGTACCGGCTAACGTGCACAGAAAGTTCCGAAATGGAGCGTGAAGCTCTGGGATCGATTCCTAAGACTCCTAGGCTTGATCTAACAATAAGATGTGACCGATATGAAGCCCGTCACGAATGACTTACTCCGAAATCGACGATTCTAAGGAAGAAGCTAGAAAATCACGACGAAATGATCGAAAATGAAAGCTACGGAGACGAAAATCACACATGAGGAGAAAATCCACCAAAACATATATATATAATATAAATAATCCAGATACATGAAAACCAGTCGTTACATCCTCCCCAACTTAAGAAAAATTCCGTCCTCGGAATTTCCCAACACTCACGTGTCCGGGAACAAAAGTGGGTAACGCTCTCGCATCTCATCCTCGTTCTCCCAAGTAGACTCTCCAGGCGAGCCGTGTCGCCACATCACCCTCACAAGATTGACAACCTTGTTCCGAAGTGACTTCTGACGCCTGTCCAGAATCTGCACTGGCTGCTGGTCATACGTCATATCAGGGCGAACGGTAATCTCCGAGAAATCCACAGCATGAGATGGATCGCTAATGTATCGACGAAGCTGCGACACATGGAAAACATTGTGAACTCCCTCCAAAGATGGCAACAAGGCTAAGCGGTAGGCTACCTCGCCAACCCTCTCCAGAATGTCAAACGGTCCAATGTATCACGGGCTCAACTTCCCTCGCTTCCCAAAGCGAATCACACCACGATTCAGGGAAATCTTCAAGAACACATGGTCGCCCAGCTGAAACTCCAAAGGACACCATTTAGCATCCGCCCAATGCTTAAAACGGTCCTGATCAATCCTCAACCTCTCCCGAATGCTCCTGACAACATCCATAGCCTCCACGATCATCTCAGGTCCCAACAGCTCCCGATCACCAACGTCATCCCAACTCAATGGCGACCGACATTTCCTCCCATACAGCGCGGTAAAAGGCGCCATGCCAATACTCGCCTGGAAGCTGTTGTTGTAAGAAAACTCTACCAGATGTAGATGGTCCTCCCACGAACCCTTGAAATCCAACATGCACACCCTCAGCATGTCCTCCAAGATCTGAATCGTCCTCTCGGACTGGCCATCCGTCTGCGGATGGTACGCCGTGCTGAAACTCAAACGCGTACCCAAACTCTTCTGCAAACTCTGCCAGAACTGAGATGTGAACCTCGTGTCTCTATCTGACACGATACTCACGGGAACTCCGTGAAGTCGTACGACCTCCTGCACGATTCACGTTACATCACTATCTAAACTAGGAAAAGGAAATAAAAACGGAGAGTAAAAGAATTTGCCTCCATATATCTCCTCGCTAGTGCCTCAGTGGACTGTCCCACTCGGAACGGAATAAAGTGCATGGATTTGGTCAATCGATCTACGATCACCCAAATCACGTCATTCTGCTTCGGACTCCGAGGTAGTCCAGTCACGAAATCCATAGTGATGTGTTGCCATTTCCACTCCGGAATCGGAAGCGGTTGTAGCAACCCGACCGTACGCTGATGCTCCGCCTTCACTTGCTGGCAAACCAAGCACTTGGCTACACTCTGAGCCACACTCCTCTTCATGCCATGCCACCAATAGTTCAGACGAAGATCCTTGTATATCTTGGTCCCACCAGGATGCACAGAATACGGCGAACTGTGTGCCTCCACCATCAACTCCTCTCTAATATCCCCAGCTGGCACACACTACCTAGCTCCAAACCTCAGCGAGCCATCCTCATGAATCAAAAAGTCAGTCCGCAGACCGGCTCCCACCTGCTCCCGAATCTTCACCAGCTTCGGATCCTCAGCCTGGCCAGCCTTGACCCGATCCACAATCGTCGACTGTATCTGCATACACATCAACGAAGAAGACTCTCCAGGAAGAATAATCTCCACACCAGACTCACAAAAATCATGCTGCAATCTCCACTGCGAAGTCAAAATCATCACCGCTGGAAGCCTACTCAGCGCATCAGGAACCACATTCACCTTGCCAGGGTGATACTGCAAATCAATCTCATAATCTGCCATGAGCTCCAACCATCGACGCTGTCGCATGTTGAGCTCCTTCTGAGTGAAAATATACTTCAAGCTTTTGTGATTGGTGAAAATCTTCACTTTCTCACTCAGCAGGAAGTGCCTCCAAATCTTGAGCGCAAACACAACAGCAGCCAACTCCAAATCGTGCGTCGGGTAATTCTTCTCATGAACCTTGAGCTGACGCGAAGCATAAGCCACAACATGCCCGTGTTGATGCAACACACAACCGAGACCCTTGCCAGAAGCATCGCAAAAGATCTCAAATCCACCGCTGCGATCAGGCACAACAAGAATAGGGGCAGTCGTCAATCTCTCCCTCAGAACACCAAAAGCATTCTCACAATCACCCGAACAAACAAAAGGTACATCCTTCCGCGTCAATCTGGTCATCGGCTCAGCAATACGGGAAAAGTCCCTAATGAAGCATCGATAGTAACCAGCAAGCCCAAGGAAACTCCGGATCTCGGACGCTGACTGCGAAACAGGCCACCCTCTGATGGCCCTGATCTTCTCGGGATCCACTGAAATACCATCTCCAGTCACCACATGCCTGAGAAAAGCAACTCTGTCCAGCCAAAACTCGCACTTCGAAAACTTAGCATACAAACGATGCTTCCTCAAAATCTCCAACACTGTCCTCAAGTGCAAGGCATGCTCTTCCTCTGACTTCGAATAGATCAGAATGTCGTCAATGAAGATAACGACAAACTTATCTAAAAAGTCATAGAAGATCAGATTGATCAGATTCATGAAAACTGCGGGTGCATTGGTTACACCGAAAGGCATAACCACAAACTCATAGTGTCCATACTTCATCCTGAATGTTGTCTTCGGAACATCATCCTTCTTCACCTTCAACTGATAATAACCACTCCTCAGATCCAACTTTGAAAACACCCTCGAACCTCCAAGCTGATCAAAAATATCATCGATGCGAGGCAACGGGTATTTATTCTTGATGGTCACCGCATTCAACTCCCGATAGTCCACGCACATACGAAGCGAACCATCCTTCTTCTTCACCAGCAGCACCAGTGCTCCCCACGGAGACACACTAGGGTTGACATAACCCTTCTGCAAAAGCTCATCCAACTGCTTCCGCAATTCCTCCAACTCAGCGGGCGCCATACGATACGGTGCCTTTGAAATCGGTTGCACTCCCGGAACAAGATCAATAGAAAATTCCAGAGCTCGATCAGGTGGCAAACCAGACATCTCCTCAGGGAAGACGTCATTGAAATCATGCACCACAGCTGGCCTCTCCAGCTCTATCTGCATAGCCACAAACTCCACCGGCCTGGCCCGAAATCTGACAGGACCAAGCGAGCTGCTACCATGACTGAACTCAAATACTGGATGTCCGGGAATCTCGAACACCACCTTCTTCCTCCGACAGTCGATCGTAGCATAGAAGCTCGCAAGCCAATCCATCCCAAGGACCGCATCATAGTTGATGATGTCGTGGACAATGAAATCAGCGTAAAGCTCATGTCCACAAATCACCAACGAGCAAGAGTTGCAACCACGATGCACCGAGACCATGCCATTTCCTGTAACGATATTCCAACTCTTGGAAAGAGGGGACGTCGACAAGGAATGCTTCTCCATGAAGCTCCGAGAAATAACGCACATCGATGCACCTGAGTCAAAGAGAACTCGTGCAGGAAATGTGCAGACCAAAACCACACCTAATAAGCAATTTAACAATCAAACCCTAGTCTAGCAAACAATCATGTGCAAACAACCAAACATATTCTAACAACCAAAACTAGCTAGGAAATTAACAGCTAGATTGAGGATTACCTGCGATAACCTCATCCACAGCCTCGCTCTCCACAGCGGTCATCAGAAAAGCCTGCCTCCTCGGCGGAAAAGCCTGCTGAAAAGCCTGCCTCTGTGGAACAAGAGCTGCTCCACGTCCAGCAGGAATAGACGCTCTCTGCTGCAATGGCTGTGCTGCAACAGGTGCCCTCCAAGGCTGCTTCGACCTCGGACAATCCTTCATGGTATGGGTAGGATCTCCACGGACAACACACTGGCCCAGGAATCTCCTACACTGATCCTTGACATGCCCGATCTTGTCGCAGAAATGGAAAGTCTTCTGAATAGGCCCTCTTGGCCTCTTGAACTGCGCAGGCTGATTAGGCTTGAAACCAGGCCTAACCACCGCTCTGGCCTGCTCCATAGGCCGCTTCCCAGCACCCGAAACATGTCCTCTCCTCTGACTCAGGTTCAGCTCCTGCCTCCTCGCAGCGACCAGAACCTTCTGATAAGAGTCCAGATCAGAGGAAGACACAAAACTCTGAAGCTCCAAAGCAAGTCCCTGCAGGAACCTCTGAGCCCTCTCATCAGCATCCTGCACCATCTTCTGTGCGAACCGACTCAGCCTAGTGAACTCTTGGTGGTACAGGTCCACCGTCAAGCTCCCTTGCTTCAGATCAATAAAGCGTTGCAGCATCTCCTTCCTAGCAGCCTTCAGAAAGAACTCCTCATCAAACCTGGACTTAAAGGTAGCCCAAGCTATCGGCTCCACCAGCATCTTCTCTTCCGCATCCCACTAGTTTTGAGCATTATCCTTGAGTTGCCTCTTCGCCAAATCAACCCATCCAGCCGGGGTGATCTTGGCTATCTTCAAGTTATCCTCAATGTTCCGAATCCACTCATCGGCTGCCAGAGGACCCTCAGACCCATCAAAATATGCGGGACCTAGCTCCCGAAATTGCTTCGCTCTCGGCTCGGAGCGAGGGGCATCCTGGATTGCCCGACCAGCTCGAACACCTGGAGCATTCTGGACTTGCAGGAGCACGCCCTACTGCACCTGCATCATCTGAAGCATCATCCACATCATCTCTCCATTGGTGGGTTCCCGATCAGGCTCCTCGTCATGCGGGAGCGCACCACTACCTCCACCACGGGTGAATCGCCTTCCTGCCATCTAATGACACAGAAAACGAAGCAGATTAGACTCATAGCTTATGACTCGGACGTCGAACTTAGTTTATTGGACATTCTAATATTATTATCGTCATTTCGATAATCGCAGTTACAGAAGGACCTGCATGGGCCACCAACAAAACCTGTGACGCCCCGCTTCCCTAAAATCGAGACGAGACGTGAAAAGGTCCGCACGAGAGTGGAGCTGTGAAGCCCCAAACCCGATAAGCGTCAATAAAACATAAGCAGGTCCCTGTAACCACAAACGGAACAACAATAATAACACAAGAAGAGACAGAAATAAAATCTCAAATCTCAGAATTTGTCCAACATTAAAGTTAAGTTCAACATCCAGAAAAGCCACCAGGCTAAAAGAAAGAGTCTAAAGGCCCAGAACAAGGCCAACAAAGGGGACAACATAACAAAGTATAGGTGATGCACACCAACAACTACAGCAGTCTAAAACAAAAGGGGAAGGCTCAACGAAGACACTAGGACCGGTCCCCAGTGTCCACGTACTCCTCGCCAAACACAGGCTCGGGCTCGGCGTCCGCAAACACCTCGTCCTCAACAATGAACTCCGGCTCAGGATCTAACATATGTCACCCAAAAGAGTAAAGGGGCACATGTCAGCAAGTCTAAAAGACTTGGGCAAGGAAACTGAAAGTAAGGTAAACTAACAACCTGGCAGTTATAGTATGATGCATGACCTGGCAAGTATAGTATGGAAGTGACAAGTAATGGGAAGCACAAGTAGCATGTGGCAAGTAAGGCATGGATAACAAGTTTTACAAGTAAAACACGGACAAGTACAAGTCAAGTAGTTCACGTCAAGTGAACACGTCAAGTAAACACGTCAAGTAATCAAGTTGTGCACAGAGATTCCGCATGTTGGCTAGAGTGGCTGATCGGGCCAACTCCTAAGCTCAAATGACCGTTTATCTCTACCCCTCCACGTGTATCGAGCCAGGGCATTACCCTGCACATGGAATGCTCGCTTCTGGAACACGAGCCAGGAAGTGTATTTAACACGTATGGCGTAGGGTTATGCCTGCAACTCAGGTGCCTAGCCGGAAACAAGTAGATCGGGCATTGGCTATCAACCAACTCACGTAGCCCGCTTCTGGAACACGAGCCAGGAAACACAAGTATTGTAGCATGTGATACGAATGCGACATTCAACATGGATAGCATGGATGACAATTAATTCGCGTACCGTTAATTAAAATTAAACATGACATTGTAGTTATGCAACATGATAAATGACGGATCTAGCTTCGTTGTCAATCTAGTTCCTGAAATTGCGCCTAGGCGAGTATCATTTCGCCGCCTAGTCTCTTTTACGCCTATACAAGCAAATGGCCTAAGACATGGCCCAAAACCCTAAGTGGCAAGTTTCACTTGCCTAGCACCGAGGATGACGATCAACGAGGCCGTCACACAAATGCTAACTACGGAGATGAGATCGCTGCCATGGCAAAATAACATTAGAACAACATCCAACCTAGTTTTATTAGGGTTTCACAAAAACACAAATGGGTTAAGAGAACATTAAGAGGTCGATTTATTACCGTATCGGAGCGGAAGAATGATGCCGAGCAAGCACGGCAACGGAAGAAACGATCTAGGGAACCTAGGGTTCAGATCTGGAATGGATGGGAAAATCTGGAGAAATGGGGTTTTGGGGATTTTTGGGGGTTTTCCGGCGACCTAGAGGTGGTGGCCGGCCAAAATGGAGAGGGGGAGGAGCTTTAGATGAAGGAGGAAGGCTAGGGTTAGATGGATGATGATTTGGGGAAGAAGGAGGCTCAGGAGAAAAGAAAGAAGAAAAGAAAAACGTTTGGGGGTTTAAATAGGAAGAACTGGCGGCTGCCCAGAAATTAGGGTTTCGACACTGATTAGTCGGTCAAAGAGCAACCACTGACCGACTAGTTTGGGAACTAGTCGGTCGGTTGACCAACGCAGACCGACTAAGTCCAAACAGTAACTCCTGTACAAAATAGGATTTATATTTAGTCGGTCAAAGAACAACTATTGACCGACTAGTTTCTCATCTAGTCGGTCGATGAACGTTCTTAGACCGACTAAGAATGAATAGTACTTGGTATCAAAAATGATCATAGAGCTAGTCGGTTAAAGAACGATTGCTGACCGACTAGTTTGCAACCTAGTCGGTCGACAAATGTTCTTAGACCGACTAACGATAAACAGTAACTCCTGAATAATTTACAAAGCCCACTAGTCGGTCCATGAAGGTTTACCGACCGACTAAATCGTCATCTAGTCGGTCGGTTCCCCTTCGTGTACCGGCTAACGTGCACAGAAAGTTCCGAAATGGAGCGCGAAGCTCCGGGATCGATTCCTAAGACTCCTAGGCTTGATCTAACAATAAGATATGACCGATATGAAGCCCGTCACGAATGACTTACTCCGAAATCGACGATTCTAAGGAAGAAGCTAGAAAATCACGACGAAACGATCGAAAATGAAAGCTGCGGAGACGAAAACCACACATGAGGAGAAAATCCACCAAAACATATATATATAATATAAATAATCCAGATACATGAAAATCAGTCGTTACAGTTATCTTGAAGCCGTGACATCAAATATGTCACATGTTCAGTTCCTCCTACTTTTGTCTTTACTAATGATAGATAAAACTTTATTTCTCAATTGATTTTTCTTAATGCCTTCTTCCTTTTTCTAAATCTCATTTAGATATTACTCATCTAAACATAAATAACAGCCATACAAACATGTCATGTATCTAAATGCTTGAGCTTTGCAACCTTGAGTTTGCTCAACAAGTTGCTCGTCTCAAGATTCGGTTGGAATTCATAGTCTTGCACCGTTCATGCGCTCATCTTCTATTCAAACAATTTGATCGAAGTTTCAAACTTTGCGGATCGAAACCGTTTTCATACAATCTTGAGTGTGCTCAACAAATCGTATGGAGAAACATGATTTCAACATCAATATGTTCAAGCTGCCTCTTATAGGGCGAGTGATATGATAGCGTGCATTTATTTTATTGGACCCAGAGCTCAAGGAAATCATTGTCCTTAAGCTTGTGCTAAGAAGGTCATTTTAATGTCAATGAGAACATAGTTTATTCTATCAATTAGAATTTTCACTGATATTCATCTAACCAACCTTTTGGCCAGTTAACTAATTCTCTTAGAATATTATGTTTTTGATTCCATTGATAAACATAGAACTAGCCTAGTTTGGCATATATTCAATTTAAAATATAGATAGAATGGCTTTAATCTAACTATATCCTCCCACTATTTTTGCGATCATTTTTAGCCATAATAATGACCGATTAAATTAAATTAAATTTAATGGGAAAGAGATCCAACCACCATGAGCCTCACAACCTTGAGTGTGCTCAACAAATTGCTTGACTCTGTGATTAGTAGATGACTATTAATCAATCATATCATATATGATTCCCTTATTGGTGTTTACCACTAGCCACTTATGATCATGAGTGTGCTCATCCAAATCACAATGACTAGTCTAGTCGCACCCTTGTTTTCGTGTCTAGCCTAACTTACGCCGGCACTCAGTGTATGGGCACGACGCGATGGTTTGGGTTAAGTCTAGACTATATCTCATGCATTGAGAAGTTGGTTTCCATAAAGTATCTATGGCATAGATTGAGTGTGCTCAACAAATATAACAAAGATTCTATAGTTGCCAACTTCTAAAACGAGGGGTACAGCTAATCTTGAAGAAGATTTTTTACGTAATTGACTAGATATAATCGACGATGTCACATAATCACAATTCGCATCCTTGCGGTCCAACGAAACACAGACATGGATATGACTAGGCCAGGATCACTATCCCAAGTCAAGCTTGGGTGATCTTCAACACTAGTCAAAACACACTAGACCGGATCATGGTCCATTGAAGGAAGCTTATTATTCATATATGTCCCGTTCGATTGGAAATGGCTTCATTAAAACTAGTTAATCCTATCAACTAGTTGAATTCTAAAATTCGGAGTTATTAGGATTGGTTAATAACTATTATTAATGTCTTTATCAGCTATAAGGATTTTTAAGCTGCTATCCTAATCACGTATTAGGCATTTTAAAATTCCAGTTGCAACAATTTTGAATCATAGCCTTTTGTTTGAAATTATTATTAAAACAATTAAAATAATAATTTAAAGAGGGCTGCCCTAAACATGAATTTAATTTGTTGCAACAATTTTTAAATCATAGAATGTCCAAAAATTATCTCATAATTTTTCTGGAAGTTATTAATGGCTATCCTAATAGTCTTTCTTGAATTATCACATAATCAAAATTAACTAATATAACCATTAAAAACATTAACTAAACAATTTAGCATGGCATAACAAAGCAATTAAAATTTATCTCATAAAAATTTCTTGTTAAACATGCAACCTAAAATTTATCGCATAAGTTTAAGTTACATCAAAAATTATCACATAATTTTAAATATTTAATTTAAAATAAAATTAAATCTAATTTCAAAAAAAAATTTCGAAAATAAAAACGTTGCTTTTTAAAAAACAACATTTTTAAAGTTTAAATTAAAACCTCCATTTGATGGGGAAGCATGTTGTATCATATACAATTTATAAATTGCAAAATATAGATCAGGGAGACTGGCTTCGATACCAATGTTGGGGTTTCAGGGTCCTTAGGGCAATAAAATCGACGTCTGGCCTACGTCGGTCGGACGATGAAAACAAAATTGTAAAGAAAAAACAGATTTAAAACTATTTTAAATCTAGCACTAAAGGAACAACCCTAGCCAAGATCTCTACTATCCCGGGGTTGGGTCTGACCAACCCCTAAGGATAGATCTATCAACCTATTTACAATTATAAACACATGCTAATAATTTAAACTACATACCTTTCACTTCATTTCCACAGAATACGAAGCATCGTTTTCAGCAATATTTCTTTGGCCTCGAGCCGCTTCTCCCAAGCTGAACCGCGTCTCGTGCCGCACCTCGTCCCGACCCGAACCGCTTCCCGAACCGCACCGCGTCTCCAGACGAGCAATACCTCTGTCGTTAAGCCAACCACGCATCGAAGAAGATTTCACCTTGAGTTGATCCTCCGTTAAGACTTTGGATCCGATCTGAGCTCCTTCGTAGCTTTGCTAAAGCCCGATCAGGAGCATGGAAGAATTTAGGGAGAGAGGGAATAATTTTTTTAGGTCTTAATTCGAGCGTGCTCCAAACTTTTGGGAGCTTCTCGGATTTGGAGACTTGGTGCAAGTTTTCAAGGAGAGTGTTGGCCCCTATTTATATAGGCGGCCGACCCCTCCCCTTCTTATCATATCCGATGTGGGACTAAAGATATAGAGTGGGAAAAATTAACCAAAGTTCGCCTTTCACAAAGGCAATCTTTAGCGAATTGTTCCTCCCTCACCATTGAGCTTCGTAATGGATACAACCTATCAAATCGAAGAGCACTGAACGGTGAACGCATAGAAACAAACATGGCTCAATTCCAACTTCGTTTGACCCCTCAAACATAGTCTCAAAGTTTAGCAAAAACCAATTTTTGCTGAAAATTCCAGCCGACAAAAAGAATTTAGGGTTTCTCAAACATGTGGCCCCACAATGTACCCCACCAGCATTCTTTTCGAGCTGAGGAGGGCCCAGCCAGTCTGGGCTGGGCACCCTGGCCCAACGCCCAGCCTGAGCTGGGTCTGGGCACTGGGCACCCTGGCCCAGCGCCTGTGCCTGGCACCCAGGCGTGCGGGCCTTTGCCTGGGCCTGGCGCCCAGGCTTGGGCACACTAGGCCCAGTGCATGGGCCTGGCGCCCAGGTCGGGTTGGGGCGTGCAAGGCTGGGCACACTGACCCCGTTTGGCCTGGTGACGTGCGTTTATATTTCATATCTTCACGCACGTTTTCTTTCGTGTTTTCCGTTATTTTCCGCCGTCTCGTACCCGTTTTCTCGTATTTTCTTGTTTTCTTTCACTTCTCCGTGTTTTTACGTATTTGCAGGAGTTTGCCAGCGTAGGGGATGTTTAACGACGATGTCATAAGTCCCTGGAGCAACGGGAGGAGTCACGCGTGATCCAGGGGGGCCAAACGATGAAGATCTCTATCTTTCAGCCCCCACCCGATCGGTTGGACACAGCCAACCGATCGGGTGATGCACGCGTGCACGACCCAGTCATCCACTGAAGCAACAAAAGTTTCAATTGATCGGGTCGCCGACCGGTTCAACCGACTGTTCTCTCTGGAAATCAGAGCTGAAACTCAATCGATCGAGTGATCTTCACCCGATCGGTTCACCTGTAGCCGTTTCCCCGAAGAAGATGACCCGGAGAGCTCACCCGACGACCGGCTAACCGTGCCAGAATATCGCAAGTATCTGTCTTTTGGGCAACAACTCCAACCGATTGGTTGATTTATCAACCGATCGGTTCACCCGACGACGCTCAAGATCCAAACGACGAGCAGCTTCTGCCAACCAACCGTGTCGCCTGACCGGGTGAAATTTTGAAGATTGATGCCAAAGTTCGCAGCAGGTCACCCGATCGGGTGATTCTTCACCCTATCAGGTGATGTCGTTTTCTATAAATACAAACCCTAGGTTTCCAGAAACGAGAGAGTTGTTATTTTTGCTGTTTTTTCTCTCTCTTGACGGCTGTAATTTTTTGGATGTTTGTAAGTTGTCTGATCTTTACAAAACTTTAATATAGTGTTATTTGCATTGCTCTTACCACTTTTCAATCGCCTGATCATGCTTTTAACAGTCGATTTTGATTTAGATTACTTTTTAGTAAATATGTGTGAGTAGTTCCCAAATCTGGGATTTTGGTGGAAACACCTTCGTGGGTTCTCCCCGATGCGTCCATAGGACTAGGAAATCGATAGGTATTAGGAATCTATCGGTTACGCGGGTTGTTTCATTGTCATCGGCGGGAAAAATACTGCCTTTGACCGTTGGGCCAAGGGGGAATAAACTTGGCAGTTGACACCCTAGCCATAGCTCACACACTTAGCGTAGACCTCGAATCCTAGCGCGCGGGAGCGGCAGGATGAGATATTGGGAGTTATCGTTGCGAGCTTAGTGCTTTCGGAGTCGGTCAGTGTTAATGGACATGGGAATGCCCACTGACCGAACCCGGGTAGTCCGGCGTATCATCCTGGGCACTGACCGAAATATCGGGCCCATGGGACGCCGGTATCACTCTTAGAGGCAACGTCTCACCATTAGACCCTAATTCCGATCGTTTTCCTAACCGTAGGCCGTGTTGGCGAGAATCGGACGATAGGGTGGAAACTGAAGTCCCGAGTTTCCCTTTATATTGTTTATCCCTAACATTCTATCTTTTGTGACAACCCATCTACTGATTCGGGCTAGCTCACCCATGGGGTGAATCCGGTCCTTTCTAACACAAGCACAACCACGCCTCCCTCAGTTTGACCCCCAAGCCACTCTACAACACTGTGCGCTTGCGGTTATAAATATTTAAATCTCACGCCCCCTATCATATATTGCACACATCTGACATGCACAACGCGGGGACGTCAAGCTTTATGGCACCGTTGCTGGGGAGGCAACGTGCTTGTTATTTCAGGATCTCATGAACC
This sequence comes from Scilla litardierei, assembly GCA_030789695.1. Classification (NCBI taxonomy): domain Eukaryota; kingdom Viridiplantae; phylum Streptophyta; class Magnoliopsida; order Asparagales; family Asparagaceae; genus Scilla; species Scilla litardierei. The sequence continues at coordinate 34,140 of JAULAV010002064.1, read as the reverse complement.
CTTGAGTCTAGCTCTTATCTCTATCTTGCGATAATTTTCGCATTCTTCTTTTTCGTTTTTATTTTCTTATTTTTGTTTTATAATCTATCTGTTTCTTTCCCACTTTTCGCTTCACGGGTGTTTGTTGCTTTTCATGCGCAGGATTTCAAGGAGTCTCGATGACTTGATTCCCGTTGATCCGGAGATAAACGCCACCATAAGGCGTTTGGCCGCGGAGAAGCGAAGAAGAGAAGAGCCCGAAGACATGGGGGAGAACACCCCACCTCACAAGTCCCTGCTGGAGTACTCGATGCCATCCATCGAGTCCACCTCTGACATCCGTCCCCCTGCTATTACGGTGCAAAGCTTCGAGCTTAAGCCGTCTTTGGTGACGTGGATCCAGCAGGATCAATTCTCAGGTGTACCCATGGAGAGCCCCATCGAACATTTGGACTCCTTCTTGGAGAAATGTGACACCTTCCGGATAAATGGTGTCACGACTGAGGCGATCCGTCTGAAGCTATTCCCCTTCTCTCTGCGAGATAAGGCCAAGCTGTGGCTTAGGGGGAAGGACCCGAATATGTTCAACACTTGGGAGAAGCTTTCAAACGCTTTTCTGACGAAATTCTTTCCTCCAGGGAAGACCATGAAGCTGAGGAGTGAGATCTCCTCCTTCTCCCAAGCCAGCCACGAGTCCCTGCATGAAGCTTGGACAAGATTTAAGGAGATGCAGCGAAGATGCCCTCATCACGAGCTTCCCAAGTGGCAGATAATCAATCTGTTCTACAACGGATTGAGGGACAACTTAAAGTCTTCGATGGATGCCGCAGCTGGGGGGGTCCTTCATGTCCAGAAGTGAGGAAGATGTCGGGAACATTCTAGAAAATATGGCATCAAACAATGAGCAGTGGTGTGACGAGAGAGCCACACCTAGATCTGGGGGTATCCATAGGGTCGAGAACGTCGACAAATTATCCAGCAAGTTCGACTTGCTGTCGACCCAGATCTACGCGCTAATGGTAGGAGCCGGTGGCGTCGGTACACAACATATTGCGACGGTGGAATCGGAAGTCATGGGAGACTTCGAGGGTGGTGACATCTCACCACCGTTGGACCAAGCGAGCGCACTATTCTACAATCCTACGGGAAATGCGCCGTATCCACCACAGACTAGCTCCAATCCGGCCTACTCTCCAAATAACCGGAACCACCCCAACCTTAGCTACCGGGCGCCGTATCAACAGCCGCCTCCTCAGCAACAACAATAGCTAATATATCAACCGGCTAGGCCTCAGCAGCAGCAGTTTCAGCAGCAGCAGCCTCCACAACAATATCAGTAATATGCTCCCAGGAATCAGCAACCCATTCAGCAGCGGCAGCAATATGGCCAGCAGAGGGCCATCTCTCCGGTTGAGTCCCTCTTGACTCAATACATCACCAACCAGGAGATGATAAATTTGAAGCTGGAGATGGGGTAGAGAGTTCTCACTGATCAGGTAACCCAGCTGGGGTTACAACTGGCGAACCTTCAGAGGCCACAGAATCTATTGCCGCCACAACCTGAAGTGAACCCGAGGGGAGCAAATCAGACTTTGGCACTCACGCACGAGAATGCGAATGTGTCCGCCATCGTATTGAGAAGCAGGACACAAATCCCCACAAGAGTGCCCCCAAGGAACCGGAAGCACCGTTGGTCGTAGAACGACCAATTGAAAAATTAAATGACGACAGTGCTTCGTCGCCAAAGCAAACGACTCCGGAGGGAGTCCCTGAAGAGGAGAAGAAGAAAACCGAGGAAGGGAGCCTCAAAGTGTTCAAGCCCGTTGTGCCTTTTCCGCAACGGCTAGCCAAAGTCAAGATAGACGAAAAGTATGGCAAATTCTTTGCCATGGTCAAGGATCTAAGCTTGCAAATCCCCTTCCTTGAAGCTATAGAGACCATACCATCCTATGCGAAATTCGTCAAGGATTTGGTGACAAAGGGGTCGAGAAAGGAGAAGGTCGTTCTGACGGTGGAATGTAGTGCTCGCATCCAGCGAGCAAATCCGCCTAAGCTTAAAGACCCGGGAAGCTTCTCTATCCCTTGTGCGATCGGGGAGGTAAAGATCCATCGCGCGCTCGTCGATCTTGGAGCGAGCGTCAGTTTAATGCCCCTGTCGCTATATAAAGGATAGGGATGGGTGATTTGGAGCCCACCGGTATGACCCTACAGCTTGTAGACCGTTCGGTCAAATATCTGGTGGGTGTTGTAAATGAAGGGAATCCTGGGACCCTTAGGGCACAAAAACTCTATGCCCGTCCTAAGTCGGACGGAACATAGATAGAAATAGCAGCGGAAAATAATCATGTTAATCTAATTAACATTTAACCCTAAGGTCCAAGACCCTAATCCAAGATCTATGCCGACTTGGGATGGGTCTGATCATCCCAAGAAGGATCTAGCCTACTGCAATTAAATTAAACTAATGCTAATAAACACATACCCGGAATCTCAACCCTGGGGCAGGCGAGATATTCCGCACCGTCTTCCGAGCCGCTCCCGTCCCACGCCGAGCCGCTTCTCGAACCGCTCCCCGAACCGCTCCTCGAACCGCTCCGCATCCCGAGGCGATCAACCCCGTGTCGCCGAGCCAACCACACGCTGAAGAAAGTTTCACGCGAGTGAAACCTTCGCCTAGATTTCGGATCTGAATCCGAACTCCTTTGCGGCTTTGCTAGAGCCCTCAGGAGCAAGTCAGAAATTTATAGGGAGAGGAGACATATTAATTTAGCTTAGATCCGAGCGTGCTCCAACATTTACGAGAGCCGCTCAGATCTAGAGCTTGGGACGAGTTTTGAGGAGGAGAGCAGACCCCTATTTATATAGGCGGCTGACTCTCCCCTTTTCTCAAAATCCGATGTGGGACTAATAATTGAGAGTTAATTAAATCAAGTTAGTTTGCCTTTCACAAAGTGCAAACTTCCGTGAATTTTAACTCACTCACTGTTGAGCTTCATGATTGATACAACCTATCAATTCGAAGGGCGTTCAATGGTGAACGCATAGAAAAAAACGGCTCGTCAATCCGAGTCCGTTTGACCCTTCAAACAATTGTCCAAAGTTAGCCAAAAGTCATGCTTCTCTTAGAAACGTAGCCGTCAAGAAAATCCCAGGTTTCAAAAAACCCTAACCAGAAAATTCGGGCTTGGTGGGCCTCCATTTTCGCTGGTTTCAGCCCAACAGTTTGGGCTGACTTGTTTTGGCTATAACTTGTGCATTTGGACTCCGTTTTTGACGCGGTTTGACCCAGCGTTTAGAGCGGGACGATCCCGTCATCTAGGTAATCTTTTCAACACGTTTATTTAATTAAATATAGTCTTAAACAATTTAAGACACATTTAATCTCTTTTGCATCATATGCAAATTAGTCCCTATCTAGGCTTAAATTATCATTTGCATCAAATACAAATGATCTGAGTGAATATTTCCCTACATCTCCCACTTGCACTCAGGATCATTTATCCCGAATGCTGGAGATTATTGCAAACATCTTTTGCAATATTTCATCCCTTGCATCAAATGCAAATTATTCTCCCTAACTTATTTCTACCTATTACTAGACGAAGATCGCACTCTGTGTGAGACCCTACAGCCTGACCCTTACAACAGGTTGGGCTCGAAGCCTTATACGGTAGTGACCACGAGCAGTGGTTGTCATCCCTGCTTCAGGAATCATCATTATGTGGTAGACTCATTGACATGAGTATTGTCGGGACCACCCTGACTGTTTCCGTGATGAATTCCGCAGTTATAGTCTCTTCGTCTTAACTATGTCGTGTAGATCAAGTCTAGGGTACGGTAAAACTGTCAACCCCAATAACTTGACTCCGGTTAGTTTCTATCGATCTTTTAGTCGAAAATGTTGGACTTCTTCCAACATACTCTGGCCAGAGTTTTTACTAAAGACCGAACTAACCCTACGACACTAACTCCCATTGACCGGGAGAGACGAATCCTCTCTTGGTCATTACTCTCCTCATACGCTTCAAGTGTCACCCAATCAAAGACATTTCAACAGGCCTTGCCTCGAAGCTAGGTCATTTGATCTAAGTGGCACCGTTCACGCACAGGTTCGTCAAAATAACCTCAAGTCAAAAGACCAACTAGCCTATCATCACTCAGAGTCATCATTGACAGATTGGTCAATATAACCATATGCTAACTCTTATGGATCGTTCAGTGAACTCATTCTCTAATGAGCACCTGTGTCTTATCTACGACTTCGCTAAGTCAAGCGATCATGAGATCATCGCCACCGCTAAACGGTGAAGACTAAGACACAATGGTCTATCCGATGTTTCGATATCCTTGTCTCGAAACATCTACGACCACGAACCCTTTTAGACTTATGCTATAGACGGTCGAACATTTCTCCATGATCGAGATACTCATCTCGATACATGTTTGACCTTGCATAAAGTCTCAGGACTTTACCTAAGTTAATATCTAATGTTAACTACATTATAACATAACTTTAGATAAATTATTACCAAACAGCTTACTGTTATTTCGAACAAGATGTTTGTGCTATTCACACATGAAGATAGATAGCCTCGAGGGTATCATCTCTCAACATCTCCCACTTGCACTCAGGCCCATTTATCTCGGTATCTAATACCATTTTTACACATAAGTTTTCCCGACTTCATGTGGTAGAGCCTTCGTGAGTGGATCTGCTAAAACTGTCTACACTATAGACTTAAGGAGTTTCTATATTCATATTAGACCAACCATTTGAATCTCATTCAAATAATTCATTTGGTCTGTCGGAATCCATAATATTTTATTTATTTGGATCTTATCCAGTTCATCGTACCTTACGATAATAATTTTAAATTAGTTAATGGTCATAAATGGCTCATATCTATTTCTGATAAAGTATCAAACTCTTTTGATCACTTCATTAAAATATATATGTTCCATCCCTTTGATGCCTCACATGTAATTTATATGCTCCCACTGACCTTGAAAACTATGTGGCTAATTCATATAAGTTGGTCCGTCTAAATCATATTTAGAAAAACGAACTTGTAAGTGAATGTTCAAATTTTCATGGTCAACTTTGAGCGTTTTACATCGAGCTTGGTCCAAGTAGATCTGTGCACATCTGCTGGCGAGACGGTTTCAACATAATCCGTTTATAGGAATTAATATGAAAACCATTCTCGACCAACATGATTGCACTTCAATACTTTCTTTTTTTTGCACCAATCTTTCAACTTAAAGATTTACTTGCAGAAAGTGAGGAAACATTTTCCTTGGGCACGTAAACTAAATTCCAAAATTTATTTACGCACATGGACCTATTTTGATTGCATCAAGTTATAAATCGGAGTTACTACTCTGAATTTCATCCCGGAAGTTGACTAAGTCATCATCAGTTATGATGTTTAACTCGACTCTTCGTCTCACGAAATTCGAGTATTTATACAACTTCCTAATGATTGATTTAATGAATATCTTATTGATAATGTCCTCACAGGACATTATCAAAACCTAGGCATTACTATCTGGGACTTAACCCAGAAGGAGGACTTAACTCAGAGTCACTTACAATGGATCACACCAAGTCTAACTAAGTATGATTCATACCTTTTAACACACGGATGTGTTAACAGACTTGACCTGAGAGAAAATCACATTTTCTTTTAATTACGCAAGATTTAATGTAGCTAAGTATTTAACCATTCGATCTAATCGAATCAGTTTAAATTTTAGTCATTTCGTTCTTTATTTTATCAGACTTGTGTTTCATCAAGAACACGTGTCTTATTAAAATATACGAATAACTTATTTTGGTTAATCTAGACTCAGGTACATCAGTATGTACTAGACTGAGTTTGACAACTCATTCTCCCACTGTCTCACAGATGGGTTTCCGCCATTATATCTAAGAGGATAAGACTCACAAGTGTCCGTAGACTTCATAATATGAGAGGTCAGACCCCTCTTTATGTGACTTGTGAAGCTTAGTCTCGATACGGCCTAGTCTATTTTGCCATACAAGTTAGCTACTATCTTGTGTGTTTATATATATTAACATTTAATATATATATTATCGTTATACATATTACTTATTGCTTCAGAAGCAATATGACGACATTCGTCAAAATGTGTTAACCTTTTGTATAACAATTATTATGAAATCGTGACATCAAAATATGTCACATTTTTATTTCCTCCTCCTTATGACTTTCCTAATGATAAATTAAACTAACTTTCTCAATTGACTTTCCGGAGTGCCTTCTTTCTTTTCCAAATCACATTTAGATATTAAATAGCCCAACATAAATAAATAGCTATGCAAGCATATCTTGTATCCAAACGCCTGAGAGTTACAATCTTGAGTGTAGCTCAAGAAGTTGCTTGTCTCAAGATCTGGTTGGGATACATAGTCTTGCATTGCTCATGCACTCGTATTCAACTCAAACAGTTTGATCGAATTCTCGAACTTTGCGGATCAAAATTGTTTGTCCATACAACCTTGATGGTAGCTCGACAAGTTGTAGGGAGAAACATACTTCAAATATCCTATATGTTCAAGCTGCCTCATATATAGACGAGTGTCATGTAGCTTGAATTTATTTGTTGGACCCAGAGCTTAATGAAATCATATTTCTCAAGTCTGTTTCTTTAGAAGGTCATTTTAAATAATGTCAACGAGAATATAGTTTTAATTCTATCAATTAGAATTTAACTTGATATTCAATTAATCAACCTATTTGACCAGTTAACTAATTCCATTAAAATATTATAATTAGATTCCTTCGGTAAACATAGTCTTGCCTTAGACTTAGCATATGTTCAAAATTAAATATAGGTAGAATGGCTTTTATCTATCTATATCCTCCCACTATTTTTACGATCGTTTCAAAGCTTAATAACGAACGATTTAATCAAATTAAAATATTTAAAAATTAGTGAAAGAGGGATCCAATCATCCTGAACCTCACAACTTTGAGGAGACTCAACAAGTTGATTGGTTCCATGATTGGTAGACTAACTCTTAGTCAATCACATCACATGTGACTCCCTATCGATTTTTACCCACAGTCACTTATGATCTTGAGGAGACTCAACAAATCATAATGACTGGTCTAGTCAGACCCTTGATTTCGTGTCCAGATTTGACTTAGAAAGATGCTCGAGGAGACCCGACGTATCGATTTGGGTCAAGTCTAGACTACATCACATGTATGTTGGAGTTTGTTCCTTAAAGATAAACATGTCATAGCTTGAGGAGACTCAACAACTATAATTGTCTTCTTTGAGTTACCAAGCTCCAAAATCAAGGAGGGATACAGATTAATCTTTAATAAGATTTATAACGCATTGACTAGATATAGTCCAGGGTGTCATACAATCATGATTCGCGACATTGCGGTCCAGCGGAACACAGCCAGGGAATTGACTAAGCCAGGATCACTATCTCTTAAAGGGTGATCCAGAACTCTTAGCCAAGCACATTGACTGGATCATGGTCCATTGAATGAAGCTTGTCATTTTTGTATGTGTGCCATAGACTAAACAGCTTTTATTAACAACTAATTAATCCTATCAACTAGTTACATCCTTAAATTCAAAATTTTAGGATTTGTTTAATAACTTTTATTAAGTCCTTATCAACTATAAGGTTCACGTGCTATCCTAATCATTATTAGGATTTTAATAAACTTTATTAACAACGCTAAAAGCGAAGTCCTTTAATGAGAATTAATTATAACAATTAGAATTAAGATTCATTAAAAGGAGTACCCTAATCTGGAATTAGGTCTTGGAGTGTTGTTAATGTTTTATTAAAACATAGCATGTCATTAAAATTCAAGTAATAAATTTTAATCATTTTTAATGGCTAACCTAAAGGGTTATCTTGTGTTATCAAATAAGGGACAAGAAGAACTAGCCATTAAAATAAAGCTACACTAATTTATCGCATAAAGATAGTGCACAACTATTTAACAATTAAATAGACTAAGTTTATCGCATAAACAATTTTAGCATGCATACATAAATTTAACATTTAAATTTAAAATATGATTTTAAAAAATTTTATTTTTATCTCATAAAAACTTGTTTTTAAAATCACAAATTTGCATGCTACTTTAAAAAATTTATCGCATAAAAATTTTAACATTTAAAATCAGTTTTAAAATATCTCATAAAATTAAAACATCATTTTAAAAAACTTTCATTCTTAAAAATTTATCATATAAAATTTTTAGGTACTTTAAACTTATCGCATAAGTTTTTAAAAGATTTAAAATTAGTTTTAAAAATTATCAGGTAAATGTTAAAACATCATTTAAAAAATCTCCATATTCAAAAATTTATCACATAGATTTTTAAACATAAAAAACATTTTAAAAATTTATCTCATAACTTTAAAAACATTTTTTTTTAAAATATTTAAAAGCATTTCATAGTTTAATAGAAATCGCAGGCTAGATCGAAACACAGACCTACGCTCTGATACCACTGAAGGGAATCCTGGGACCCTTAGGGCATAAAAACTCTATGCCCGTCCTAAGTCGGACGGAACATAGACAGAAATAGCAGCGGAAAATAATCATGTTAATCTAATTAACATTTAACCCTAAGGTCCAAGACCCTAATCCAAGATCTATGCCGACTTGGGATGGGTCTGACCATCCCAAGAAAGATCTAGCCTACTGCGATTAAATTAAACTAATGCTAATAAACACATACCCAGAATCTCAACCCTGGGGCAGGCGAGATGTTCCGCACCGTCTTCCGAGCCGCTCCCGTCCCACGCCGAGCAGCTCCTCGAACAGTTCCCCGAACCGCTCCTCGAACCGCTCCGCATCCCGAGGCGATCAATCCCGTGTCGCCGAGCCAACCACGCGCTGAAGAAAGTTTCACGCGAGTGAAACCTTCGCCTAGATTTCGGATCTAAATCTGAACTCCTTTGCGGCTTTGCTAGAGCCCTCAGGAGCAAGTCAGAAATTTATAGGGAGAGGAGAAATATTAATTTAGCTTAGATCCGAGCGTGCTCCAACATTTACGAGAGCCGCTCAGATCTAGAGCTTGGGACGAGTTTTGAGGAGGAGAGCAGACCCCTATTTATATAGGCGGCTGACTCTCCCCTTTTCTCAAAATCCGATGTGGGACTAATAATTGAGAGTTAATTAAATCAAGTTAGTTTGCCTTTCACAAAGTGCAAACTTCCGTGAATTTTAACTCACTCACTGTTGAGCTTCATGATTGATACAACCTATCAATTCGAAGGGCGTTCAATGGTGAACTCATAGAAAAAAACGGCTCGTCAATCCGAGTCCGTTTGACCCTTCAAACAATTGTCCAAAGTTAGCCAAAAGTCATGCTTCTCTTAGAAACGTAGCCGTCAAGAAAATCCCAGGTTTCAAAAAACCCTAACCAGAAAATTCGGGCTTGGTGGGCCTCCATTTTCGTTGGTTTCAGCCCAACAGTTTGGGCTGACTTGTTTTGGCTATAACTTGTGCATTTGGACTCCGTTTTTGACGCGGTTTGACCCAGCGTTTAGAGCGGGACGATCCCGTCATCTAGGTAATCTTTTCAACACGTTTATTTAATTAAATATAGCCTTAAACAATTTAAGACACATTTAATCTCTTTTGCATCATATGCAAATTAGTCCATATCTAGGCTTAAATTATCATTTGCATCAAATACAAATGATCTGAGGGCATATTTCCCTACAGTAAATGACCTCCCTGTCAACGTAAGAGGGGTGCATGTGCCGGTGGACTTCGTCGTCATGGACATGCCTGAAGATGCGCACACCCCCATCATCCTTGGACGGCCATTCATGGCCACTGCCGGTGTTTTAATAGATGTGAAGAATGGAAAGCTTTCCCTTAACGTCGGCAACGAAAAGTTGAGTTCGACTTAGTGTTGTCAATGAAGCACCCCAATCCCCCGGATGATCGAAGATGCAACATGCTGGAGTTAGAAGAAGAGAGAGTTATGGAGGCAAGCTCCTTGGAAATTCTTTCAAGAAATCCCCCCGATAGCTTGGGGGACTTAGAAGAACCAGTCGGCCTGAAGAAATATGACGTTGCTGGGAAAGCGGATGCGGCAAACACGGTCCCTCCCGAATTTCAAAACGCTCCTCCGACGAGGAGAAAAGGGAAAGAGCCCATGGGGCTCACCGGAGAAGAGATTCGGATCCTGAAACGAGTGGCGGTAGACGCCAATATAAGGGAGAAGCCCCCGGATCCTGCCAACAAAGGGAGGGTCATCGAGCAAGTTTTTTTGTCACCGCCGACGATACAGAAGGCCGCCAACTCTGAATCCGAAGCGATGCCGACTTTAGGGCATCACCCCTGTCCACCTTGAATATCATCAACGGGCATCGAGCAAACAACGTTAAACAAAAGCGCTTCATGGGAGGCAACCCATGCTCTAAACTCTTATCTTTGTTTTTAGGATTTTTATTATCTTTATTTTTTTCTATTTTAATAATTAAATTCAGCCGTGGGATCATCCGTCGAGAGACTTAGGCCATTTGTGAATTTTTGCAGGAAACAAGCCCTCACCCGATCGGGTGACTACTCAACCGATCGGATGAGACGTATCAGACAATGGCCGTATCTGAGCTCCAACGAACTGGTCGGGTGAAGCAAAGCTGAGACCGGGTGGCTGACCGTGTGATCTGTGCAGAAGTCTCAGGAATTTTGGGGAATTGATCATCCGGTCGATTGATACAAAGCGTGGTCGGGTGACTGACCGGGTGAGCTGTACAAACTCTCGGGAAAAAGTGTGAAGCGGCCACCCGATCGGTTGAATTCTCAACCGATCGGGTCGCCTGTAGTCTCCTTTCGGCAAATTTTTCGACCTAAAAGCCAACCGATCGGATGACATTTCACCCGATCGGTTCGAATTAAACCCTATAAATAACCCCCCCTCACCCGTTCATCTCCCTTGCCCGACCCCAATTTCATCTAGCCGTTTCGACTTCCCCTCCCTCTAACCGGCCTCCTCCTTCACCCAGCCGACTGCAAAACCCCCTAGATCAATCCCTCCACCCTCCATTTCCATCTTTCCATCGATCTCCCTCTCTTTCTCTTCGATTCAACTGCACAAAACCCTAGTTTTCGCCTAAACCCCCCCCCATTTTCGATATTTGCTGAAACGAGTTACCGCGGCTTCACACTTCTCCCCGTTGCATAGCGTTGGGACATCTACGAGAAAGGATCTTCATCTCGCTTGGATAACTTCGCTCCTCAGCTCAAATTTTTATTCTGCCCTAGAAATTTTTACTTGCTCGATCGCTTGTGTGAGTACATTAATCATACTTTTGCATTCACTCGTGCACACACACCCACATGGCTAGGGATCAAGACAGAGGTAAGGCTATCATACGAGAGGGGGAGTCATCTCGTAAGATACGCAAGACCACACGTCCACCATACACACGCCCTCCTCCCGCACAGCCGCACAACCCCAACCCCAACCCCAACCTATGATCCCAGTTGAGGACCCACTGATGGGCCCGCATGTCTACCGCTTCAGGAACTAGGAGCACAAAGACTTTTACCATAGACTTGATGCTCGGGGGCATCTATCAACCAAATTCACCCCCATCCAAATGCTTATAGATCTCGGTGTATTCACCGAGGTCGAGACCCTCTTCGCGAATTTAGGTTGGTTAGCTTTCCTGAACACTAGCGCCGTGTCCTACCCCGCACTCACACTCGAATTTTTATCCACACTTGTCTGTGAGTCGGGGTCGGTCGTCATATTTCGGGTCCACAATAGAACCATTCGCACCCATCTGGATACTATCAATGACATTTTTGGTTTCCCCATCCTGGGGAACGACGCTATCCGCCCCTGCGGGTATCCCCCCGAATTTGACGTCGATCAGTTCTGGTTCCGCCTCACCCTTCACCCTGACTATCCCCGAGGTAAGGCCAAGGCCTCCTCCATCATTCACCCCATCTTTCGTCTGGCCCACCGAATCATTTCTTCCACGTTCTTCCCCAGTGATGAGTCAGGTACCGTGACCATCCCTGATCTCTTCATTCTCTGGGCCATGACCTTTCCCTTCATTCGACGTGATGACGGGATTTCTTTTAGGGCCCCTACCGTTCCCGTCCATGTCGGTGCTTGGCTTGTCTCCAAGCTTCTAGAGATTAGCCGTGCCGGCAAGGGCAAGCTTTGTTGCGGGGGCCTTATTACGATCATAGCTTCTGCTCCCCGATTTAACATTGTCATCCCCCGAGATCTTCCCACTGCCGTAGGACCCTCATGTCTAGATCTAGATGTCATGCGGCATATTCACATGATTAAGCCCCACCCCGATGGCCGCTTCACCTTCCATTACGGTCACCCCCCATCTCCCTATACCATTCTGCCCAACCCCGCTCGCATGACTATTGCTTTGGCGGCAGATTGGACATTTCCTCCCGATCCCGAGTTTATGGAGGGTCTCCATCTTCCATTCATTCCCCAGGGCGCTCCGAGACCACCTTCCCATGTCGCCTACTTAGGCGTGCAGGATATCCCTGCGTCCCGGGGAGACTCCGGGGCTGGCCCTAGTCATGCCACCCCGGCTTCACTTCACACCACCACTGTCCCCACCCATCCGGTCAGCACTACCTCCTCCTCCTCCTTTCGTCGAGCCACTTCCGCTCGTCTCGCTCTCGAGACTGAGCTGGCTTCGCTTCGCGATGTCGTCTCGTCCTCCACCTCCTCGGACCCACCCCCTTTGATTTTCTCTCACCCACACTTCCTCGCACTTGAGAGGGACGTGGCCACTATCCTCCGCATCCTCACTCACGTCCACGGACCTCCTCCACCCACACCACCACCTTCACCCCCTCGACGATTTTCCCCTCCCCCATCACATTCTTCACCTCCACCATCACCCCCTAGGCGACCATCCCCTCCTATCACTACTTCCATCCCCACTACCTCATCTACTCCCACGGTTTCCATTCCCACCACTGTCACCCCCACAGCTCCACTTTCCTCCACTTTCGTCACCCCATACGTGTGCCGCAAGAAATTGCAGGTGCGTTCTCGATCACTTCCCCCACCATCCTCACCTACCCCCATTCCCCCTTCATCCTCACCTACCCCCGTACCTCCACCACCCACCAGCACATTGGTCGCCATTTCACTCCCACTCACCGTCATCACCTCCACACCACCCATCGTCCACACTTCCTCCACACCCACCGATCCATCACCCCGACCACTTTCTCCACTTCTCCGCACACCAGTCACCTCACACACACACACTGCATCCCCCACTTCTTCCACCGAGGAGGACGAGGATGATTCCTCTCCTGCTTTTTGATTTCACTTTGTTTTTTGACCCCCTTGCATATCTCTGCATTTTCACGATCACATCATATCGCTATCACTATCACGTCTATCTTGGGGGAAGTCAATTTTTTATGAGTGCTGTCGTGTGATGTTTTTTCTTGTTGTGTTTATTTTATATGTTATGTCGTGTGATTTTCTATTTTTTTATTTTTGTTTTTTGTTTATGCGTCGTGTGGTGTGATTTTTATTTTTATTCTTCTTTTCAGTTTCATCTGTGTGATTTTCTTGTCTTTCGTGTCTTTTTGTGTCTGTGCGTATTCCCCCCATATTCATTGCCCTCCCGTATTTAATTCTATTGCATTAATGGCAATGCAAGTTTCAGCTTGGGGGAGTCGCACTTCGTGCGTCATTTGTCTCTTTTTCTTCGTTATTTGAGTCGTTTTCCATCGTGTTTTTCTTTTTCTTTTCTTCTTTTTATATCTTTCTCCTAGAGATGAACCCTATGATGAATCACCACAAAAATCACACACACACCTAGCATGGATTCGATAATCACATTCACTAACCTTAGGAAGTCGAGTCCTCTTGCATTTCATGCATCGTGGGTCCACTTAGCCTTATTGTGAGTCGTGTGTCGTGACTAAAGTTGGTGTGCTTCTACTTTGTGATTGTGTTTTATATACATGTCCAGGAATGACCCCTAGACTATCATGCTTCGATTTGAATATGCGGTATTTGCCTCTCTTATATGTTTCTGTATGCGTGAATATACATATATCGTATGCTTCATTTCGCATGTGTCGGGATTCCACAGTTAGGACTGGGATAGCCCGTTTTAGCCTATGCTCTGATTAGCGAGACATTTCCCTTGCCCAAGTGTTTAGAATCCGATTTCGTTTTTATTTTACTTGGTGGAAATCCCCTCGTCGTGTACCGTTGTCCCACTTGGGAGAGTACACACATGTATATATCCCAAAATCCAAAAATCCAAAAAAAAAGAGAGAGAAAAGAAAAGAAAAAAAGAAAAAAAAAGAAAAAAAATAAAAAAATATGTATAGCCAAAAAGCCAAAAAAATACAAATACCCAAAACCCAAAAAAAATGTGTGTGAATATTTTTCCTATCTACCGAAAATAAAGGGAAGGCGAGAATTTGCACCGAGTGTTCTACTCCACATCATCTCAACCCCCATCGCTTTCGAAAACACTTGGAATAGGGCGTTTCTAGCTATTACCTAGGCGATAGTGTGGTGATGCCCGAGTCCCTAGCTGTGGAGTCCCTGACACATGATGTGTCTCTATTCTCATACTCTTCTCATGCATGCTTGAGCTATATATTCACCGCCATTTCTAAATCGAATCGATATTTGGGTCATTTCTTGGATTTGTGTATATGGAGTTTATAGCACAATGTAGATAGCGACACCGTCTACTAGCACACGACCACGCTCACTCACGCTTCACCGCGTGGGCCCACGGCACTTGTCTGGACTCGTATTCCTAGGTTTAGTGATGTGATTTGGCGTTTGCTTGCTTGGTGTGTCGTTTTTGATTTTGTTGGCCCGAACGGGCGATTTAGGATTTAGAGTTCTCTTTTTCTCTCTCTCTCTCTATTTTCTCCCTCCGAGCTCCTACTCTCACTCGTCTTCCTCGAGGACGAGGAAGGGTTCAGCTTGGGAGATTTTGACGTGCGTTTATATTTCATATCTTCACGCACGTTTTCTTTCGTGTTTTTCCGTTATTTTCCGCCGTCTCGTACCCGTTTTCTCGTATTTTCTTGTTTTCTTTCACTTCTCCATGTTTTTACGTATTTGCAGGAGTTTGCCAGCGTAGGGGACGTTTAACGACGATATCATAAGTCCCCAGAGCAACGGGAGGAGTCATGCGTGATCCAGGGAGGTCAAACGACGAAGATCTCTATCTTCAGCACCCACCCGATCGGTTGGACATAGCCAACCGATCGGGTGATGCATGCATGCACGACCCGGTCAGCCGCTGAAGCAACAAAAGTGTCAACCGACCGGGTCGCCGACCGGTTCAACCGACTGTTTTCTCTGGAAATCGGAGCTGAAACTCAACCGATCAGGTGATCTTCACCCGATCGGTTCACCTGTAGCCGTTTCCCCAAAGAAGATGACCCGAAGAGCTCACCCGACGGCCGGCTGACCGTGCCAGAATATCGCAAGTCTCTGTCTTTTTGGGCAATAACTCAAACCGGTCGGTTGATTTATCAACCGATCGGTTCACCCGACGACGCTCAAAATCCAAACGACGAGCAGCTTCTGCCAACCAACCGTGTCGCCTGACCGGGTGAAATTTTGAAGATTGCTGCCGAAGTTCGCAGCAGGTCACCCTATCGGGTGATTCTTCACCCGATCGGGTGATTTCGTTTTCTATAAATACAGACCCTAGGTTTCCAGAAACGATAGAGTTGTTTTTTTTTGCTGTTTTTTCTCTCTCTTGACGGCTGTAATTTTTTGGATGTTTGTAAGTTGTCTGATCTTTACAAAACTTTAATATAGTGTTATTTGCATTGCTCTTACTACTTTTCAATCGCCTGATCATGCTTTTAACGGTCGATTTCGATTTAGATTGCTTTTTAGTAATATGTGTAAGTAGTTCCCAAATCTAGGATTTTGGTGGAAACCCCTTCGTGGGTTCTCCCCGATGCGTCCATAGGACTAGGAAATCGATAGAGATTAGGAATCTATCGGTTACGCGGGGTGTTTCATTGTCATCGGCGGAAAAAGACCGCCTTTGACCGTTGGGCCAAGGGGGAATAAACTTGGCGGTTGACTCCCTAGCCATAGCTCACGCCCTTAGCGTAGACCTCGAATCCTAGCGCGCGGGAGCGGCAGGATGAGATGTTGGGAGTTATCGTTGCGAGCTTAGTGCTCCCGGAGTCGGTCAGTGTTAATGGACATGTGAATGCCCACTGACCGAACCCGGGTAGTCCGGCGTATCATCCTGGGCACCGACCGGAATATCGGGCCCATGGGATGCCGGTATCACTCTTAGAGGCAACGTCTCACCATTAGACCCTAATTCCGATCGGTTTTCTACCCGTAGGCCATGTTGGCGAGAATCGCACGATAGGGTGGAAACTGAAGTCCCGGGTTTCCCTTTATATTGTTTATCCATAGCATTCTATCTTTTGTGACAACCCATCTACTGATTCGGGCTAGCTCACCCATGGGGTGAATCCGGTCCTTTCTGACACAAGCACAACCACGCCTCCCTGAGTTCGACCCCCAAGCCACTCTACAACACCGTGCGCTTGCGGTTATAAATATTTAAATCTCACGCCCCCTATCATATATTGCACACATCTGACACACACAACGCGGGGACGTCACCTAGGCTGGCCCCATGCCCAATTTTAGGCATGGGTATGAGGCCCTTTTTAAATCTTATGTTTAAAACCCATTTTAAACTGTGTTTCTGGGCCCGTCTGGACTCCGATTTGAGCGCAGTTTTCTCCATGAATTTCACAAGAAAATCTTCTGTATTTCTATGTCTTTATATAATATAATTGTAAACATTTTACAATATGTATACATATTATTTTCTATTTCATCATATGCAATAATCTACATCTTTAATATTAAAACCTATTTGCATCAAATACAAATGAACTGATGGCATACATCCCTCAACTGGTATATCCAGTGGTAATTCTTGAGCATGGCGAAGGCTCGGGGGTGAGGAGGTTGGCCATCCGGGAAGGATTGTCACGACCCGCTTCCCTAAAATGGAGGCGAAGCGTGAGAAGTCCGCTCAGACTTGGAGCTGTGAGGCCCTAGTCTGTAAAGCGTCTGGAATAACCAAGTATATGTCCTTGCAAATGCGAAGCAGAACAAAAATAATAATAAATAAAGAGACAGATAAAATTATTTCAATCTCAGAATGTACACAATAAATTCCAACATCACAGAAAAGCCACCAGGCTAAAAAGAAGAGTCTAAAAGGCCCAAGCATGGCCAACAGAAACAAAAGTACAGAAAAGGAATGGTGCTACGCACCGACAACCTAACAAGAACTAATCAGAAGCAATACATAACTACGTCTCTACGACTGGTCGTCGGTGTCCTCGTACTTCATGTCAATGATGGACCCAGGCTCAAAGTCAGCAAACACCTCGTCCTCAGCAATGGACTCTGGCTCAGCAACTAACATGCGACACCTAAAAGAGACGAGGGTGCATGTTAGTAAGTCTACAAGAGACTTGTGCAAGGAAACTAAAAGAAGGAAACAACCTAGCAGTTCTAAAAGTATGCGATGACATGGCAGTTTAAGATATGAATGCAACAAGTAGTAACGCGCAACAAGTATGACATGGCAAGGTAGCAAGGCTAGTAAACATTCACATGGATTTTACAAGTCAAGTAAACACGTCGTGCACAGAGATTACGCCTTTTGGCTGGAGTGGCTGTACGGGCCAACTCCTAAGCTCAAGTGATCGCTTATCCCTAACCCTCCACGTGTATCGGGCATTGGCTTTTGACCAACACATGTAGCCCACTTCTGGATCACGAGCCAGGAAGTGTATTTGGCATAGGGTTGTGCCTGCAACGCAGGTGCCTAGCATGAATAAGGAAGTACCGTAGCGTGTGCTACGAATGCAACATTCAAGCATGGATGACATGGCATGGCAAGTTTACAGATAAAGTGCATACCGACATGGAATTTAAACGTGACAGGCATGGCAGAGAAAAAATAATGAGCAACAGATATGAAAATTAAATGTGACAAGCAATAATGCATGAATGACATAGCAAGGTGACAGATCTAGCTTCGTTGTCAAGCTAGATCTTAAAGTTGCGTCTAGGCGATTTATCATTTCGTCGCCTAGTCTCTTTTACGCTAAAAACGGGGATAATGGCCTAAGACATGGCCTAAAGCACAAATTGGCAAGTTTCACTTGCCTGCAATCAACCGTTCTGCAAACACCGTCCAAACAGTCCAGTCTACCTATGTGCTCAGATCACCAGCCTACAGTCCCAAATTAAATTATCTTTATTAGTGATTTACCAGACAATTAAAATACCGATTTTTATCTTGATTAGCATGCATGGGTTGGGGGTCCTAAGTGTTCAGAAATTTACCATTACACGATGCGAGAGCTACACTGGCGTCGGGTAGCGACGCCAGGGGTTGAAATAATAGAACGCGCTCCTAATTCCAGATTCCAAAATAGATTCTGTGCTCGCTAATCACCGAACAGTGATGAGATCAGCGAACAAGATTCCAATCAGCGAGCAAGATTCCAATCAGTGAGCAAGAGATTGGTAGACGTTTTTACGGCTCCTGGGAAGCCGTAACAACGAACCGAGACGAACGGTTCGACGTACACAGAGTCTACGACATTGAGCGTCATAGGGGACGATCGTAACATCAGGAAACACCCCTAGGAGAGGTAGAGGGCTGTCAGAAGAACCCAACAGCGAGAGGGGGCGACGAGATCATGCAACGACGCGTCGGGACGTCGTTAGAATGCAAAACAGCAGAAGCTCGTTGTTTCAGATCAATGGTGGCATGAGGAAGTACCTAGACGACAGCGAGGGGGCCTGGGGTCGACGGAGGCACCGGAGAGGTCTACTCACAACGGTGCAGCGGTGGTTTGGCGGCTGTAGTGTGCTGCGTTGCTGCTACGGTGACTGGCGGAGCTTCGACGCCGGAAGCACAGCAGGGTAGGGGTCACAGCGGCTAGGACGGTTCACGGGGACATCGACGGGGGTTAGGGCGATGTGGGGCGGTGCTGTCGTGCAGCTGCAGGCTACATCGGCGGAGAACAGTGCTGCGGCACTGGGGAGATGCCGGCAAAGGCTGCGGCACGACAGCAGATCACGGTAGAGGGAGAAGGCCACCGGCGGTGGGGAGCGTGGGTCAGAGACACGAAGAGGGCGTCGAGGCTGCGGGTGAAGCTGATGCGTGCGAAACAAAAGAGGGGGCATCGGCGTTTCGTGATGGCTGTGAAAAAGTAACCTAGGGCTAAATATTAAAATAGTAGAGGAAGGGCTTACGTTTGGTGTTTGCTGTCAAAAGTATAGGCCTAGGTTGCTATTAAAAGGGAGAGGGCTGAACGTGGGTCTAGGGCTAGGTAGTTAGGGTTATTGTTATAAGAATTATTATTATTATAAAAAAAACTATCCCACAACCACTCCCTCTCTCACCTACGTGGGTTGAGTGCCAAGTTCAAAAATGAGGCTGAGTCAACAAAGTTTGAATGTGTAATATTATTAAAATACTAGGGGATATGTGTCACGTGAATACTTAGGGTTAAACCAATATCTAAACTGGGCAAAAAGTGAAAGTAGGTCAAACGAAGCCCAAAAATCGTAAAATAAATACTGGGGTGACCACACGAATGAGAGAAATGCAACTAAGAAGACGGATCACAATTTCGACGACGAGAAACGAAACTAAAAATAAAAAGGTCTCACGACAAAAGTGAAAATCGTGACGTCTCATTAAACAAAGTCAAATCGTGGGAAAACGACCTATGAAATGACGTTCCAAAATAAATCCACAATTTAATACTCTCAGAGAGGGTCACAACGGCATATCACACCAGAGGGTTCGGATACAGACAAAGTCTAAAATAAATACATGCACGAACAAGACTACGTGCACGACAAAGCGTACAAAGGATACGGGGTCCAAAGGCGACAGTAATCCCAAGTTGGACACACGTCGGGGTTGGCTTGCTAAGGATGCAACTAATATGCTATGGCCCTATCAACTCAATAACACGACTCACATACAAAGCAACAAAACCAATCAGGCACCCGAACTTGCTATATGCACACCCGTATAACGAATAGTGATCACCAGCCGTTACAAGGATGCTCTCCGTCATGATCGAAGAGACCAGAAAGGAGAGCGGTCTTCTTGGCCTAGTTGTTGAGGGGTTCATTAAGGCTTTAACACAGATGAGCCTGGTAAGCCCTTCTTCTGTTACATGTAGCAAAATTCTAAGCTCATGCCCTAACTATTTTTGTTCTTTGTATAGGCTCAAGAAGTGTTGGGTCGCTTCTTTCATAATTATCTACTGTGAAAAGAGCAAGCCCAAGCTCGTGCTGAGGAGATGTAGCTGTTGCAGGAGCATGATATGGCATGAGCAGAAGTCGAAGCTCTCTATGCCAGGGCTTGGGCCGCTGAAGAGGAGCTTGACCAGTTAAGAGCTGAGCCCCAGAAGCTGCATGTGGGGCATAGGGGTACCACGGCGGCCAGCGGCAGGGGGTACCTCCAGTGGGGCCATGTGTTGGGGTTTTGGTTTTTTTAATTGTTTTTATCAACCCTAAAATAGGGTTTTTTTTATGTTCTTCCTTAGGATCGACGATAGAAAGTCATTGTCTTTGATCTAGGAAGTAAAAAAACGATTTTTTTCTAATCCTATCTTATGAGATCGACGATGTATGCGTCATGATCATGATAAAAAAATTGGATTTTGTTGATTTTGGGGAATACCTTTAGATCCGACCTTCAGATCTAGCGATGGTTGATACGCCTACGCGAGGTTCGGATCTGGTTCCTCAAAGTCCGAGCAGCTATGATCTTTAGATCCTCCGTCGTCCGACGAGGCTTCCATAACAATCCATTCTTTCTCTCTCAGTTAGTAGAACGTGTTGATACGCGAGGTTTGGATCTGGTTCCTCAAAGTCCGTGCAGCTATGATCTTTAGATCCTCCGTCGTCTGGCAAGGCTTCCACATTGATCCAATCTTTCTCTCTCAGTTGGTAGAACGTACTGATAATATGTTATAAATCGTAGCCTTCTAGGAGAGACCCCAGTCCTTTATTTATATGTCATACATGGATGAGATACAATCTCATCCACTCACACACATCATTATCTATTTACAACAATAAAAAAATTTAGAGATACTAATAACTCTATGAAGGCTAAATTTCAAGAAATCCTCCGAAATTTTGAACCATTTTACACACAACTTTTTTACGTTCAAAAGCCATCTAAACTTTTTTTAAACAATTAATTGCCACTAATCGTGTTATATTATTTTTTAAATAAACATTATTAAATGTTTTCTTCATACACCACATTTCCCTTCCGTTAAGGCCAAAATGGCTATAACTGTACTTGGGCTGACGTGGACCTCTCTGTCGAGGTGGAGCCTCGTCAGCTGTTGGAATGTGACCCTAGGTTGGTAGAACCTGGGTCGTTGATAGTTGCGATGAATGTATGGCATTCGTTAGACCCTCTGAGTGGATCGAGCTTCGAATGATCATCGATAAGAAAAGGTTGCATGACCCTCCTGTCCGGTCAAACTTGGATCACCTGCATCGATAAGAAAAGGTTGCATGACCCTCCTGTCCGGTCAAACTTGGATCACCTGTACCACAAAGAAGTGTCAGGGGGGTTGGACATGGGTTCCAACCCAAATCCACTCTGATGCTTAAGTTAGAATGGAAACTTAAGTTGAAAGCTTGGGGCCGTCGAGATCGACCCGTGGAGGTTCGTCTCGTGTCAGTCCGCGCAAGCTATTTGGAGAAAGAATTATGATGTGGGAAGCAGAATGTAATAGTAATAGATTCTCGTACCTTTCCTTCATTCTTTTCATCTCACATGTATTTATACACCTTCAAGGTTTTTTTCAGTGATGTTGGGAGGATAACGATCACCAATTATGGTGCCACGATCGTCCCCCCTTTAATAGAGGTACTCGTCACCCATGTTTCAGCTATTCATGAGCCCATTATCGATCGCACGTTTGGGGAGAAGGAAGTTCAACAGACAAATGACATGTGGACTCTGACTGGGTCAACTTCGGGCTTCTTTTATGGGCTTTGTGGTTCTTTATCGCCTATTAGAGCGAATCTCTTTAGCGCCGGCCCAAGGGTACAACAATGGCCCCCGTCACTAGAGCTCAGACGGCTCGCCTGTTGGGATCAAGTGACGTTACATCTTATTAATGAGACACGGTAGTCGAGAAAAAGGTACTCGAGTTTAAGAGCCAAAACTCTTGCTTTTTGATTTGGATGATGCGTTGGTTCGAAATTCAAGATACTAGGATGCCCAGATCATCAATACATATCCCAATATGATGAGATCGCATTGCATAAACAAGACGGTTTTGGAGGGAGATCAAAATCATCATCTTTGGCATTTCTGATCCATGTTTCTTTCTTTGCTGATGGCTTCCTCAGCTACTCATGCCGCTAGTAGGGCCTCAGCCTCCATCGCTCAGAAAGACAAGGAAGTGTCCAGTCTGATCGCCAATCAAATTTCTCAAGTTGGGGCGGACCAGATCTCCCAGAGAAATATGTCAAACGTGACTATCAGGTCCTATTGCCTTAAAGGGATGGGAGGGTTCATCGCCCAGGCAATCGAGAAGTTGGAGTTTATGTCAAGGCTTTTCATCGGGGAATTCGATTCCCCATGCACCCTTTCATGTTCTTCTTGCTGAATTCATTGGGTCTTTCCCTTTGCCAACTGATGCCGAACACCATTGGTGTTTTGGTCAGCTTCATCGCATTGTGTGTGATGAACGGGATTGAACCAACCATGGAGTTGTTCAATTACTTTTTCATAATTCCTCCCCTTAAGACCCCGGATTGGTGTGTGATAACCGCTCGTCGAGGAAGGAAATTATTTGACGATCTCTCCTCCATGAATCCAAAATGGAAAGACCAATTTGTATTTGTGGTATTTCACGACGAGTCAAGTTTTTGCACCCGATGGGGGAAGCCTCATTTGGGCACGACTGAAGACAAGCCTCTTTCTGATAAGGAGGAGAAAATTACACGTTCATTGATGAAGTTGTCAAAGGAGACCAGGAAGACGAAGTGGCTATTGACTGACCCCATGGTGCACAGTACTTTTTGGACAAAAGGTTGATTCGACCTTGCCCATTATTGATTGATCTTCGTTTTCTTGAATTTTGGCTTCTCCTTGTAGGCATGGTCAGTTTGGAATACTAGTAGACCCCAAGTTAAGGGAGGCTGTCGAGGCTTCCATTATAGAAGCTGAGGAGAATGTGTCATCTCCTGAAGTGCATCTCCTGGAGGAAGGAATGACATGGACCTCTGAGGCTTTACACATAGTCGTTCATGAAGCCACGCAGTCGGTTCGCCCTCAGCTGAGGAAAAAGAAGAAGCTTCCCACTAACTTTGAGGTGGTCGCAATTGACAGAGTGAAGATATCGATGCGGCAACTTTGCATTAGCGACTCAGGTTTGTCTTGGTCGGATGAAGCCGTGGACCCATCTGCTTCTCTTGACACGAATCAGTCACGTGATGAGGCCCAACCCCTTGAACAATAACATGGTCCTCTTTCAGAAAGGAATTCAGGGGAAACCCCTCATCCTCCGGAGCCTATTCTACATCAAGATTCTTTGCCTTGGGGAGGTTTATTTCCTCCAGTGTTTCTAGCTGAGGATATTCCTGAGGACTTTAGATCGTTTCTATTAGAAAATCGATCGCCTCATGCCCCCACTTGATTGTCCTGAGGAGGAGCTCCTTCAGCCAAACTTCCCAATTAGGAGGGATGAGGCTGCCCTTTTGGACTGTGGGACTGCCTCACGAATTGCTGAAAATTCGACCCTTCCCATAGATCGGGTCGTTTTGGATAGGGTTGATCACGAGAGGCAGTCTTCAATCGCGGTTCATGCGAATGTTCAGGTGAGTAACATATTTGTTTTCATTATGAATGAAACAAGCGTTAAGATTGGCAATTTCCGCTTGTATGCAGGCTCTCATGGCTAAAACAGTGTTGCGCCTATGCCCAGTGGTGGTGGCTAACCATGAAGCCACATTGGCGATGGCCAGAATGGCCATTGAGAAGGCCGAGGCAAAGCTGGACAGCTGGCAGCTTCTAAATAAATTGAGCCAGCCCCAGGTGCTCCGACTTGAACATGAGTTAAGCAAGTCTCGTAAAGAGGAAGGCTAGTCAAATTGCTTTGAAGGAGCAAGCAGAGAAGATGATGCTAGAGGCACGGGCCAAGTGGAAGGCCAGAGAGAATGAACTCCAAGCCCAACTCCTTAACAGCTCTCAGGAAGTCGACACGAGGGAAATCATGGAGAAAGCAGCCCAAAAATGTATGAACAATTTGCCCGACTTCAGTCAGCTGTATACACATGGGTAGGAGTGGTGTCGATCGAAGGTAAAAGATCGATTCCCCGATTTGGCAGCTGAGATTGATCAAATCCCTGTGATTTTTCCGATCGATGATGGCGATGATCAGGGCCAAGCCATGGATGGGGCTATTCCTGTTGACAAAACTGTCACCGAGACGGGTGAGGCTGTGAATGTTAGTGCTCCAAGGGATCAAGAGCATGCTGCTTCGATCAAAGGAGACCAAAGGCATACCGATCCGGTTGAGGGATCTTAAAGCATTTCTTACCCCTCCGAGGTTTTTGAATGTATATGGGGTGTATATTGTAGGAAAACAATAATTGTGTAATACAAGATATTGTCAAAAGTTGACATATACCTCTTTGTTTGTCAAAAATTGGCAATTGTTTTAAGGAGAGTGTATGTGCGACTCTGTCGCCATTTGGCCCCTTCCAGCGAGTTAAGCAACTGCTCAAGGTTGTAGGGGTTGAATCGTTGAATTATACCCTCATAGTCCTCGTAGTAAGGTGCAATCCTTGAAGTTGTGTGAGGGGTGATTTTTTAGCTTATGACCAACTACCAAGTCGCGCCATTCGATAGCGAGGGGCATGGCCTCTTCGTCTTACGGCTGACAAAATGGTAGGGTCATTCAGTTGCGAGGTGGTGGCCCCTTCGGCTTACGGCTGACGATCGAGTAAGATCGCTCAGTAGTGAGGGGTGTGGCTCCTTCGTCTCACGGTCGATGGCGTATCAGGGTCGTTCAGTTGCCAGTGGGTGGCCCCTTCAGCTTACAGCTGACAACCGAGTGGGATCGCTCGGTAGTAAGGGGAATGACCCCTTCTTCTTACGGCCGACGACATAGCAGGGTCATTCAGTTGCGAGGGGGTGGCCCCTTCAGCTTACGGCTGACGACTGAATAAGATCATTTAGTAGCGAGGGGTGTGGCTCCTTCGTTTAACAGCCGACGACATAGTATGGGCATTCGGTAGCGAGGGGCATGGTCCCTTCATCTCACGATCGACGATGTGGTAGGGTCGTTCAATTGCGAGGGGGTAACCCCTTCGGCTTACGACTGACAACCGTATAGGATCATTTGGTAGTGAAGGGTGTGGCCCCTTCGTCTTACGGCCGACGAGTAGCTGGGCGTTGGGACCAAGCGAGGCTACATAGTACATTAGAGGGGGGAAAATAGTGTAAAGGAAAGCAAAGTGCTTAATTAAAAGTTACTGTAGTTAATGCACAATAAGCAGCAGAAATTAAAGAGTATGCTCAACAACAATAATCGCAAACACAAAGGATTTTACACTGGTTTCCCAAATTTGGATACATCCAGCCACACCAATATTCACTATAATCCTCCACAAGGTAGTGAATACAAACCCTACACAAGGGTAACCCAACACAAGGGTAAGTCCTACACAAGGACACTCTCACTCACTCCCACAAAAGAACACAAACCCTACACAAGGGTTAGTCCTGCATAAGGACAAAACCTACCACAAAGGGAGAAACTAACTCTCACAAAGAGAGTTAGGGTTTCTCATAAACGATGAAACAAAATAACACTTACATATGCCTTGAGACGATCTTACCAATGCGAAGAAGAAGGCATGCAAGTGTGGGTGACCAAGTGCTTGAGATGAGCTTTGATTGCACTTGTTGATCTTTCTCTCATCTAGGAATGAACCATAACACTTCTCAATTGAGTGTAAGAATGAAGAGAAGAAATATGATCTCCAAGAAAGGAATTAGATTGAAAATCCCTTGGAGAAATCCCTATGGGCTTTGATTTTACTTCATGAAAGAGTAGAAAGCTCAAGGGAGAGAAAGAGAGAAAATGATGGAAATGAAGCTCTCTCTTAAGATTATTGACACTCCAAAATGATCTCTATGAGTAGGAGTTAGTGTCAAAAAATCACACTCAAACTAGCTTAATTAAGCGCTCAAAACATCTCAGAACAGTCTAAGAAAACGAGAAGAATTCTGAGTCTTACGACTAGAACAGGCGACTGATGGCAAAGAGATAGGTGCATGCGGCTCTATAATTGTCACGCCCCGCTTCCCTAATATGGAAGGCGAGACGTGAGGAGGCCCGCTCAGACGTGGAGCTGTGAAGCTGCAGTCTGATAAGCGTCTGTAAAAAAATTTCAAATAGTAGCAGGTCCTTTGCATTGCGACGAAACAACAACAATGATAATAGTAAAGCAGATATAAAAGAAAACACCCACCAACATCCAGAAAATTATTCCAACATCACAGAGCAGTCAAAAAGAGTACAAGTCTGAACAATAGGCCTAAAACATGGCCAAACTACAACACGAAATGGTGATACGCACCGAACAACCTATCAGCATCTACTCAAAAGTAAAAGACATCTGAAAGAAAGTCACCCGCTGAGACTAAGAGCAGAACTGGTATCTTCAAACTGGACATCAGTAACCTGTCGACCTCTGCAACCTACTCAGGCTCAAACCTGACATGTGTCACCCAAAGAGAAAAGGGCACATGTCAGCAAAAGTCTCCCAATAGAAAAACAGGAAACTTTTGTGCAAGGAAACAAAAATAGGAAAACAATCTAGCAGTTCTAAACAATATGAAATGAAATGACATTAAATGATTGCAACAATTTAAAATGACATGATGACATGCACTCACGTCGTAGCAGAGCTACGAAAACAATATTTCACGATTCATGACCACTAACTTGTCACTTTGTGCACAGGGTTTACGCCTTTTGGCTGAAGTGGTTGTACGGACACACTTCTACGCTCAAGTGATCGCTTAACCCTACCCCTCCACGTGTACCAAGCGTTGGTTTCCCAATAACACTGTGCTCGCTTCTGGATCACGAGCCAGGAAGTGTTTTTCAATATGGCATAGGGTTGTGCCCGTAAAAGCAGGTGCCTAGCCTCAATAGTAATAACATTTGTAGCGTGTGCTACTTAATAACGAAGAAACATGGTGCATGACATGACACAGGATGAGCAGTTAAAGTGCGTACCGTTAATGAAAATTAAACATGACATGTAACATGAATGGAAGCAAGTAAAAGTGTCGGATCTAGTTTTGTTGTCAAACTAGACCAAGTAGGGTGTCGGATCTAGTTTCATTGTCAAACTAGATCAAAAGGCGTCTAGACAACTATCATTTCACTGTCTAGTCTCTTTTACGCTAATCAAGCAGATGGCCCAAAAACATGGCCTAAAACAAGTACTGTGCAAGTTTCACTTGCATGTACAACCAAGCAGAAGTCACGAACAACTAGAGTCCAAACTACCTACATGTTCAAATCGCAGTCCAGCCTACAGTACAATTTATTAATCTTGATTAGTGAATCACAACCATCAGAAATTACCAATTTTAGTTGATTAACAGGCAAGTGGTGATTCCTACGGGGCAGATCTTACCTCAACACGACGCGAGAGCTACTCTGACGTCAGGTAGCGATGCCAGGGTTTGGATTCCTGTAGCGCGTACGATACGGAACGAACGGTTCTCTGTTGAAAAATCACGGGTCTGAATAAGTTCGTTTCGATGGAACCAGAATTATTAGGCAACCGTAAAGCGTCTAATGATCCAATTTTAATTAGGTTCTCCAATCTGATACGGGGTTCACATCAATATTGTTATTGAAGTTTACATAGCTAACACGTTACCTACGTTAAATTCTTAATATGAATAAACATACAACGTATCATCATAGCAACCTAGGCTAACATTAGCTAGAAGTTGTTTACAAGATATCTGCCCTATAGATCTAGTGTGCTAACATCACTTTAATTAAGTTACCGTTGTTCATTATCCTATTATTAATGATAACATGTTATCTGGTCTAAAAATATTTGTAATGTTATTACGCTAGCAACCAAAACTTACGGTTGTTAGGAGATTATGAGTACGAGTTACAACCTATCATATAGCATGCCGTCTTCAATATTATTAGATCCAATCGCTGTTTAATAACGCGGTCCTAAATCTATTGCAAACTGAAAATAGGGTATTAACGAATGTTCTCTAACCGATATGGGGAGATGCTCTACGCTACCGGGTTGTCGCGTGACGGACAGCGACGGACAGAGGTTGCAGGACGTCGCAGCGACGCAAGAGGAAGGCGCAACAGTCTGGGCTACCGTACGTTGCCGCCGCACAGAGAGGAGGTCACTGCAGCGGGAAAAACACCGCTGCAGCAGCGCAAGCGACGGCATGTTGCCGTGACAGCGCCTTGGGGTGCTGTCGTCGCTCCTGGGTGCTGTTGTGCTGTAGGCGGAGAGCTCCGACGGCCAGCTGTCGTGTGTCGCAGCAGGGAGGGTCGAAAGGGGCTAGCGGCCACTGGGGAAGGCCGGATGGTGGGGGATGCGAGGCTGACGAGGGTCTGCTGTGGGGGAACGTACGTTAGATGCTGCGCGATGCGAGGACAGGTCCGGGATCAGGAGAAGTTGGCCGCGGCTTTGTTTTGGCTGGGAGAAAAAGAACAGAGGCGGCGGTTTCATTTTGGCTGGGAGAAAAACAAAGACCTAGGGTTAAATAAATAGGGGAGTAAGGGCTGAGCCCATCACGTGAGGGGGTTTTAGGTCCTAGGTTAGCTGTTAGCCTAGGGTGATGAATTGTGTGCGAGTGCAGCACGTGAAGAAAAGCTCATAGGTTTTAAAGTTGTCTATCTTTTTTTTCCAAAAAAATAAGCATGTCTCTCTCTCTCAACTGGGATGTGTGCTGCCAAGTAAAAGTGAGGTTAGAATTTACAAGTGATTAGAATTATAATAAATAATAATTAGAGGGTTAAAATCGTATAAAACTTAGGGTTAAAATGATAGATTGGGAAAACTAGTAAAAGTGGGTCAAACGGAGCCCTAAAATTATGAGATAAATACTGGGGCGACCGTGCTGACGAGAGAAACGAAACTAAGAAGGTTGGTCACGAGTTGGGCGACGAGAAACAGAACTAAAAATAAAAAGGTCTAACGACAAAAGTGAAAATCACGACGCCTCATCAAACAAAGCTAAATTGTGGGAAAACGACCCGTGAGATGACATTCCAAAATATTTCCACAAATTAACACCCTTCCAGAGGGTCACAACGGTATATTACATCATAGGGTTCGGATACAAGATAGGTCCAAAATAAATACGTGTACGAACAAGAGTACGTACACGAAAATCGTACGATCGAAAAGTGACCGTGACATCCTACCCACCTTAGAATAAATTCCGTCCTCGGACTTTTTAACTACAATAACATATCTACTTGTCTTCTAGTAACTACCCCAATCACACTATAATTCAACCAGGTATAGTCACTCTAAGTGCTAATATTGCACTAGATAGTCAAACATTAATACAACATACATGTATACACATGTACTCTCTGTACTTATACCTATCATATACAGCCAAATCCATGCACATACTTCATTCATTTATGTAGTCACGTAAATCCCCTATATAGCTATCACACACTATCACATAACCAAGTCTCTCATACCTACATGAAAATAATTTCACATTAGCAAATACAATCATAGCACTCACGCACATATAACTACCTATGAACGAACAAACATGTATATTCTATTCCCCATATCTCCTAGTACACATCCAACATCAACATATCAACACATGTAATCACACCACATAATATTAAATCAGGCTTACTATATCTAATATACCTTCACCACTACTATAATTTCACAAGATATAGTTATTCAAATGCACGCAAATATTTCACCATATATTCACGTCACATACCGTCCTATAACTATATTCAAGACACGCCACATATACCATATGCACAAATACTTATAACTAAGCACATACTTACCCGCGCACGGTGCACACCCACACACGCTAATATAACATTCCTTCATATCATTATATACGTAGCACGTTCTACACACCAAGTTTAGCTAACAGATATACATTCAACATGTAAGTCCTTAGTAAATAACTTTACCACAAGACCAACACCTATAACTATATAATGGTATAGCCACCCACAATCATGTGTGTAACACAACCAGACACAACCAATCCTATTACTATACATACATCATCTATTATTACATTCACAGTACTACACGCAATCTACGGACATATGTAACAATATATTTAGTATACCCACTCTAGCTTGAGTGAGAGTCCAAAACCCATATCGGAATACTATATATACATAACACGATATTTATACATATATCAATACCACTCCAATATGTATATATATATATACACACACCTACCAACGTAACCACATACATACTAATATTACAATCATCAGCACACGTATATAATCAAATACATTACCCCTTATATACATGCATCGTATAGCCACATACCAATAATATATATACATATCATAGCAATATTAAATATGATCGGTACACTACTACCTATACATGTCCATGCATAGTCACGACATTAAATAGTCGTGTATACCTCATGGTACACACACACCCACACAACGTCCCGTAAAGGCAAGCAATACCAAACAAGATTATAATCCTATTACTATACGTATATCACATATATACTCATGCAACAAATACATAACTACTTACGTCTAAGCACAATACATATCTCGGTACGAGCCCACACTCACACGTACTAACATATAGGTCATATAATAGGCCTACTCACTTAACTATAAGTACACCTATACTATTACACTTAACATACATATGACTTACTAGTATACTATTCAAACATTTATCACATACCCTACTAACAGATATTCCAACACTAAATCTAATATACATAGACGTACCTAAAGTGGTATAGCTATCCACACACTTATATATATAAACATTATCATTCATACAACTTCATATACATCATGAATTACACTGAGTATGTATATATCACACAAGAGGTAAACATTAATATACTACAATGGAGTACACTCATATGTGAGTGATACGCCGGGGTTCACACATACGGGTCCACACACTCTACTTAAACGCATGCACTACAACGACATCAAAACTTATACTAATGGGCCCACCAACTACACTAAGATCCAACTATACTAAGATTGACACATGCAACGACAAGCACTATTGGCTAAACAATAGGAAGGAAACCGAAGCCAAAGCGTAACGAAGAAAAGATCGGAAGGAACGTGTTCCGTCAAGGTGAGGATAGTGAGACAGCTTGGTTAGGTGAATCAGGGATATAATTGTGAATGTTTATGTAGAGGAAAGGAAGATGTAATAATACCCTTATAGTATACAGAAAAATAGTGTAAATGCAATAAGTTAAAATACGAAAAGTATAAAAATGTCATACTTCAAAAGTTTGAGCTCTCTTTGGCATAGAAAATATTTGGAGGTCGTTAAAATGAGTTGTTCAAAACAAGTTTGAGTCGTATATACATAATAAGAGGAAAAATGGTTTACTGGCTTATCGAGAAATCATTTTAAGAAAGAAGTAAAACATTCACACGAACATTAAAGATATGGGTTAGAAAATATTATATGGCGGTAATTTAATAATTTTGGCAAAAGTTTCGAAATTCAAAGAATGAATTTAGATCAACTGAAGTATAGGAAATTTAAGCTCATGCTAAATGTTTTCAAGGTCTTTAACTGAGAATAAATTTAAAATAAATAATATTGAAAATACTTTTAGAGAAACCAGGATTTGCCAAAGGAAACGGATTTATACAAAATTTTTGAAGTATGAGTACGATGTACCTAGAACTGATTTATATGAAAATATTGAAGTTCTATTTAGCTTAGAAAACTATTCTAAAAGTATGTACGGTAAGTGGTTAAAAGTAATAAAATTAGTAGTATAGGAAGGAAGGAATGATATTTTGAAATTTTTCAAAATAGCAGTAAAGTTTTAAAACCGAAATACGAAAGATCTAGGTCAGGGAATGATTACGAGATAGTAATTAAAAATTTCAACCAATAGACTTCAAAACCTACAAAAAAATTTTAACTCAGTCGAAAAGTAAGGAATTTAAATATATACGAAGGATGTTTAAAACTAAATTTTTAACTGAGCGAAAACTTTTAATAAGGGAAATCGAAAATAACTTTGAGGAATCGGGATTTGCAACGGAGAAGATTCAAAAATTTAACGATAATCGTCGGGAAACAATCACGTGGGCAAAGATTATGTTCGCATGATGAATACGCCTAAGTTACAATTCAGGAAAAGATACGATGGGATTTCTACGGTTGATAACACAGAAGTGTAATGATCAGGGAAATGATAGAATCAGGGGTTCTAATTATCGAGTAGACTAAAGATCAAGAGAAACTTAACACTAAGACTCTCTAATAGACTAGACTGTAATAAAGGTCTCAGGGACGGATCCTAAGAGAAGTCAAGATTACGTTTTGCTGGGCCCGAAATTGTCGGACTCAATTGAACGGCTAAAAGAGAAGCTCTAAAAGTCTAATATGGTCAGGGCTGGGTAAGAGACTGCTAAGGCAACCTAATAGAGTACAACTTAATCTTGACGAAGGCTCCTGACTATCAAACATGTACATCTACCTAAGTCTTCCTACCATCTAAGCCAAGAAAGACGTTTAGATTAGACTTAATCATGACTTGGATGTTCCGAATATTTAATTGGATGGTGTTTATCATTATTGTTATTCCGATATTTCACGGATGCAAAAAGGACCTGCATGGGCCATCAACAAAACCTGTCACGCCCTGCTTCCCTAATATAGAAGGCGAGACGTGAGGAGGTCCGCTCAGACGTGGAGCTGTGAAGCTGCAGTGTGATAAGCATCTGTAAAAAATTTCAAATAGTAGCAGGTCCTTTGCATTACGACGAAACAACAACAATGATAATAGTAAAGCAGATATAAAAGAAAACATCCACCAACATCCAGAAAATTATTCCAACATCACAGAGCAGTCACAAAGAGTACAAGTCTGAACAATGGGCCTAAAGCATGGCCAAACTACGACATGAAATGGTGCTACGCACCGAACAACCTAATAGCAGCAACTCAAAAGTTAATGACATCTGAAAGAAAGTCACCCGTTGAGACTAAGAGTAGAACCGGTATCTTCGAACTGGACATCAGTAACCTGTCGACCTATGCAACCTACTCAGGCTCAAACCTGACATTGTCACCCAAAGAGAAAAGTGCACATGTTAGCAAAAGTCTCCCAAGAGAAAAACGGGAAACTTCTGTGCAAGGAAACAAAAATAGGAAAACAATCTGGCAGTTCTAAACAATATGAAATGACATGACATTAAATGATTGCAACAATTTAAAATGACATGATGACATGCACACACGTTGTAGCAGAGCTACGAAAACAATATTTCACGATTCATGAACACTAACTTGTCACTTTGTGCACAGGGTTTACGCCTTTTGGCTGAAGTGGTTGTACGGGCACACTTCTACGCTCAAGTGATCGATTAACCCTACCCTCTACGTGTATCAAGCGTTGATTTCCCAACAACACTGTGCTCGCTTCTGGATCACGAGCCATGAAGTTTTTTTCAATATGGCATAGGGTTGTGCCCGCAAAAGCAGGTGCCTAGCCTCAATAGCAATAACATTTGTAGCGTGTGCTACTCAATAACGAAGAAACATGATGCATGACATGACACAGGATGAGCAGTTAAAGTGCGTACCATTAATGAAAATTAAACATGACATGTAACATGAATGGAAGCAAGTAAAAGTGTCGGATCTAGTTTCATTGTCAAGCTAGACCAAGTAGGGTGTCGGATCTAGTTTCGTTGTCAAACTAGATCAAAAGGCGTCTAGACAGCTATCATTTCACTGTCTAGTCTCTTTTACGCTAATCAA
>JAULAV010002063.1:0-25000 GCA_030789695.1 Scilla litardierei | reverse complement strand
ACCTCGCTCTCCCTCGTCGAGCTCGGATAAGGAACGGAACCCTTAAAGAATAAGATCACATCGGCCCCGCTGCCGTCCAGGTTCAAAATGCCCAACCTAGATAAATACGACGGATCGGGCGATCGTCGTGAGCACATTTAAGACTACAATGGGGTCATGGAGATACAAGGGGGTGACGATGCCCTCCTTTGTCGAGCTTTCCAGACCACTCTTCGGAAGGCCGTGAAGAAGTGGTATAACGGACTTCCCAATCGATCCATTGGGTTGTTCAAAAGCCTAGTCCAAGCTTACTGTCAACAATTCATGGCGGTAAGGAGGAAAAGAAGCCCGGACCACTTGTTCACCATAGTACAGAGGGATGGTGAGAAATTGAGAAGCTTTTTGAAACGCTTCAATTCCGAAAGACTGAACGTCAAGTGCTGCAGTGACGAGGTGATCATCGCTGCGCTTAAGAAGAGGATCTGATGTGAAGATTTGGTGAAGTCCATGCATCATAAACTGCCCCGATGCCTAGATCAGCTCCTTACCAGAGCGGAGTGGTACACAATGGCAGAGGAGGCGCTTGCCGCCCGAGACGGGGGCACTTCCAAAACCCTGACTGAAAAGAAGCTTAGCCCAATGAGGAGGTCGCCAAGATCCAAAGGACTGCCGAAGCCAAGATAGGAGCCCCAGAGACAGGTCAGACAGAGCCGACATGGTTTTCACAAAGCTCAATGCTCCTAAGGAGGTGGTGACGGCATATGCCCAGGACGATGGGTACTTCAACCGACCTCCCCGAAGATGAAAGGATGCAAACGAGACGAGAACAAGTTCTGCAGATACCATCAAGACCACGGTCATGATACAAAAGACTATTGGCACCTGAAGAACATCGAGCACCTCATTCTGCGTGGATATCTGAGGAAGTTCGTTGACGCCCCAAAAGCAAGACGGGTGGAGGGCACCTCCGAGGACCAAGAAAAAGCGATGGCCATAGCCCAACCCGTCACAAGGATCATTGATTAAGCGTTCCTTCCGACCTAGGGCAGAGAGCAACCAGGTAAACTAAAGGACGTGCTACATACTCACCACAAAGAACTGACAGATCCACCTAGTGGGCTCGCTTTAGGACTTTATGATAGCTCGTCCATCCCAGGAACACAAAGCACCTGCAAAGCAATAATCAATGAAGGACAAGTAAACCAAACCAACACTTGTACTATTTCTTGGTGTGGTTATTGTCTTCCTTTTGAATAAAAATTTCATATTGCCAGGCTAATATAACTTCAACAAGTGTTCTCCAAGAGAGCATTTGATCGACTTCTCCCACTTTATTTTCTTTAAAGTGTGCAGGCTTACAAATTACCTTGGCAATCACCTCGAAGGCTGATCGGCTTTATGATCAGGGGCTGACACCCTGGCGGGCCGATCTAGTTATACGATCGGGGACAACTCGAAAGACCTCGTGGGTTGGTCAGCTAGCTATAGGTCGAGAGGCCACTCCCCTCGCAGGCCGACCTCGCCATATATCGGTTGTAAGTCGAGGAGCCACTCCCCTCGCGGACTGACCTAGCCCTATATCGGATGTAAGTCGAAGGGACACTCCCCGCACGAGCTGATCTACATATAGGGCGATTGTAAGTCGGAGGACCACTCCCCTCGCGGGTCAACCTAGCTCTATATCGGCTGTAAGTCTAGGGGTCACTCCCCTCGCGAGCTGAGCTAGGCCAGCTGTAGGTCGGGAGACCACTCTCCTCGCAGGTCAACCTAGCTCCACTCCTCTTGCGGGCCGCCCTAGCTCTGTATTTGCTATAAATCGAGGGGCCACTCCCCTCGCAAGCCGATCTCACTCTGTGTCGACTGTAACTCTGAAGACCCCTCGGGCTGGTCAGGTATACGATCGAGAGGCGCCCTCGCGGGCCGATCTAGCTAGACGATCAGGGACAACTCTCTAAAGACCTTATGTGTTGATCTGGCTATACGATCAAAGGGAATCTTCCTTGGGAGTCGATCTAGCTATACAATCGAGAAAACTTTATGAAGGATCAACGTCATCCGCCCGGGCATATCTCTCTACGCGACCGGGAGCATCTCTTTTCTATCATAACAAATGTTTATGCACGATTACAGTACGCCATTAATAAGAACGACCAAAGAAAGCTCGTCCACCACTGAGATGTCTTCGGCGAAGGAATCATTAAATTGATCTTTCCAATTTTAACGGGCCAAATTAGCTATACAATCGACGACAACTCTATGAAGGCCTTGAGGGTTGATCGGCTATACGATTGGGGAGAATCTCCCTTGCAGACCAACCTAACTATACAATCGGAGATTATTCTCAGCTGACTTTGATTCTTAACAACCAATGCCATCTCTTCTTCGGGGCACTCTCCCACCTCGCCCTTCCAACTCTATTGGTATGCAAGCCCGAGCTGTAGAGGGTGCATAGATGGCACTAGGGCCAAACTCGGCCCTCTATGACCTAAGACTTGGAAATTTCTTCAAGAACTTGGAAATTTCTTCAAGAACTTTTCATGCATTGGAGTTACTTCGTTTCAAGCTAAGACCTGAGTTTTTACGGATCTTCCACTATAGTTCGAAGAACCTCTACAAACTAAGACGATCTAATTCGAAGCTTCCTACCTAAGTTCAGAACTAAGACTTGGAGCATTCACGAGTCTTCTACCCTAGCTC
This sequence comes from Scilla litardierei, assembly GCA_030789695.1. NCBI lineage: Eukaryota > Viridiplantae > Streptophyta > Magnoliopsida > Asparagales > Asparagaceae > Scilla > Scilla litardierei. Next base: position 22,324 of record JAULAV010002063.1, on the reverse strand, counting down.
GGAGGTCATTTACAACGAGTTGAGACTTCTTTCTTGATAAAAGAAATTTTATTAATGAAAGGACAATGCTCTTACATACCAAAATGGGCAACGCTTGAGAAAAGACAAAATGATACACGATACAAATTATAAGTTCGAAACTTCGGGAGTCGGGGCCTCAGGAGGAGCTGCTCCAGAGGTCTCAAGTTCGACATCTGTGGTCTCTTCAGCAGCAGAAGGACATACGTCTTCATCCTCATCAGAGATCATCTCAAGCTAATCAAAAATGACCCTTGAGTTTGGAGAATTTCTTGGCAATCTACAGTTCTAAACACCTTGGTCATTTCGCGAGCGATGACCTCCGTCGAAAACATATCCAATGCCTCCACAGAAATATTATCTGGGTCGAGCTTCTTCAGCTCGGTGATCTAAGCCCGGTAAGTCGGTGATCTGAGCCTAGAGATTGGCCCCGCTCCATCTTCCCCTTCTCCATCCCTTCAGTCAGTCGCTCATCAGCACGCTTCCAAAGAGCTACCTCTGCCTCAACATTCTTCTCAGTAGTCGATCGGGCCGTCCTCTATTCGGCTAGTGCCTTCTCGAGCCTTTTCCCCGAGGCGTGAGCTCGACAACCTTGAGCGACATCGCCTTCAGTTGAGCCTTTGCTTCATCAGTAGCCTCTTCTGTAGCACTCGTCCTCAGGTGCTTCAGAAGAAAGGTGATGTCGGTCCTCCGAGCTCAACTTCCAAGGATGCCACTGCTACCAAAGTTGCAACTTCAGAGACGCGGCTGACGCTCCCCATACACAATGGCTATCAAGATACATGGCCATTGGGAGGCCTCCTTCCTCCAAGCTCGGTGCTTAGCTTGATTCCTCTGGAGTACGACCAAGCTATGTTGACGTTTAGGTCGACCAAAGCGGACCTTCAATGCTTTGAGAATGATCTTTTCAAGCCTGCTCTTCTGGTGGGGATCAAGGAGTCGATCTTATCGGACTGTGGGATTGCAGCTCGGCTCGTCGAGAACTCCCTTATGTAGGATCGCTCGGTTATGCGAAAAGTTGAGACAGAGAGACTGGTCAGCTTCATAGTGTGGCACAGTCAACAGGTCGGTGTTCTTCACTCTTTTTATTTCTCTGATTTCGCCAAATGTCAGGTTTGACCTTTTGTTTCCTCCAATGTAGATGTCCTTGGTGGACTTTGAGTTGCGTCACCGAGCAGCGAAAGTCGCCAATGCTGAGACAGCTTGGAGGACCGACATCACCTTTCTTCTCTTTCTTCTCAGCTTTGTCAGATTCAACTAAAGGTCGGTCCCTCTTCTTCCCTGAACCACCTGTAGCATGTCCTGATGGGCCTGATTTTGACGAACCGCCGGTAACCTTGGGCGAGCTCCCTGCAGCTGGGGCCGACCTTCCGACAATCTTGGCCGAGCTCCTTGCACCTGGGGCCGAACTCTGCCCCTCTTTAGCCGGTGAAGATGTCTTCGGTTGAGCAGACAAGCTCCCTCCAGACTTATTCAATCCAAGTCGATGGAAGGCTACCACCTTGAGGTCCAACGACTGTTGATGTCCAACCATATCTGCAAGAAGAAAAAAGATTAGGATGAGCAGATGTGAATGCGAGATCTGAATATCGGCCTTATTCGATGCCCATATGGTGTTCTTTAACACCTCGTTTGACAGCAAAAATATAATAGACCTCTCAGAGCTCGGCAATGCTAGCAAGCGCTTGGATGCTCCACTCTCTACCTCGGAGAGGTCCATTTCTTTTGAAACCACGGAGAGCCTGAACGACCCCAATGGGTGAGGAAGGTCGCCTCGCTAGATAAAATTACAAATACATGGTTCACCTTCCAATCATGAACAGAGCTCGAAAACCATAACATGAGATGCTTCTTCCTCCTAGCAGTGATGTAAAACCACACGTCGGACTTATGAAGCTTCAGCTGGAAGAAGTGACAAAACAGCGCCAAGGTCAACTCCACTCGATTAAGCAAACAAAGCACGAGGAAGCTGACCAAAGCTCCAACAGAGTTCGGAGTGAGCTGGCAGAGGGGAAGCTCAAAAAGATCGAGAGCAAGTAGAATGAATGGATGCAGAGAAAAACGAAGTCCAAGTGAGAATGTCTTTACATATACTCCGACCTCACACTTGTCGGAATAACAAATCATCTCATTATGGCAAGGGATCCTAATCCTGACGGGAGGTCGGATGCACTCGGCTTGGATCTTCAGAAGCGAAGAAGCAGATGCCACAAAGACCATATTTTTTATCTTCTCAGGCACCAAAAATTGCTCTTTCCCAGCTTGCAAGATCACAGCCTCAAAGCTGGGGGCATCGAGAGCTAAGTCCTTCCCTTTATCAAGGGTATGCTTAGACCCCCAAGGGTTGAGTGATCTCCATAACGACATCGAAGCGAGGATGCTCCTCCGCCCAAGAAGCTTCGTCTGTACTATTGGTGGCGGTCTTGGCCAGCGCTTCCTCCGCCGCCATGAACTGATCAAGACTGGGACCACTATGGTCATCTCCGTTCGCTACATCTCAGCCCACAAAATATCTTCTTCAGAGCTCGAAGAAGAAGATGAACTCATGAACAAAGAAGGACTACCTTGCTTGAACGACGATGAAGTTGATCGAAGGAGAAGAAAGCAAAGGCCAGAAGGAACGCAAATTCGTCAGGAAGCAGAGAGGGGTTTACTTCAGCCACCGCTCCCTATTTCTACAGAGATCCGCATGTTTCATGATCGAGCTCAGCTGTTCGATCGACGACACGTGTCAACATCCCGAGACACCGATGCTCTGAGTTCTATGCTCTTTTGGCACGCAAATTCTAGTGCATGGTGTTTTGGCGGCCAACGTTAAATGTGCCGTCTCGACTGATGCTTCCATCAATACATGTCACATCACCCGACCTCGACCACTACGTCGATTGAGCTCAGGAGATAGAGGTCATTGATACAGCCCTAGGTCAGCCAGATGATCTCTCAGTTATTCATTTAAGTGACAAACCCACTAAAAGCCTACAATGTTAGCCCAACGACTCGGAGGCCTTCACATACGGCTAATCATCCCTCTAGTCAAAGTGACAGCCGAGCTGACCATTAGGCTCCTTCATCAATACCGTCCGTTAAGTTCGTCTCGTCTTCAATAAGGGCATTCAATGACTGACCGATTCAGCTCCATCATCATTGCCGACAACTCAAGCCAAAGCAATAAATCGCCATAAAGGCCCAAACATTACCCGCTAACGTCTGCTACCTATAAGTAGTCTCTCGATCAACGAGAGAATGGGCTCTCTTCTGCTGATTCCACATACTCGTTCTCTAACAACCACTAAAAAGTCAGGTACTCCTAAACTTGGCATCTGCTCCACCGTATACATTTACTCCATAGCTCGGCACGAAAACTAGTGGACGACCTCCCAACAAGTCAGACATAATTACCCCGAGCCTACTTGAGTCATCTACTGACTTAAGCATCGAAGGAGATTAGGTCGGACCCAGATCCGACCCCCTGATGAGCTCTTTGTGTTGAAAACCGTCCGGAGATAGCTCGGACCCGACTCCAATAGCTCGGATCGATGCTTGTTCAAACTGTGGTCAGCGCCCAATGCCTAGCCGACTGTCCACGTCATAGCAAGTCAACATATTCAACCGAACCTTCTTCCAACAAATTTCTGGTGAGAAAACACTTGTAAACAAGCCCATCTAGTTTATAACCTCATGTACTACCACTTTGTAGTTTAACACCCCCTAGCTAACGGATCAAATAGAATTTTTGGGTCCCTACATTAGATTAAACATCCTTGTTAAATTATATTAAACACACATATACTTCCTCAATTCTAGTTTACCAAACCATGCCTTAAGGGAAATTCTAACTGAACCGTCATGTGTGTTAAAATAGAAAGTGAAAGCACAATAGGGGTTTAAACTAGATAAGTTGATAGTACGTTAGTGTTTAAACTAATTAACCCTATTAAAATACCACTTTCGTCAATAGAAAATGTAATGTGTAGATCTTCTTTATAGGCGATAGCCACAATGATACTATTTCCTTTCTTATTCCTTAGTTTTAGTCAATGATTTCAATTATCATACAGACTTGTCCACACTCAACAACACCAGTTCATAGCTTCACTCATGACCAATCTAGTCCGTATTACCTTTCAAAATAATCATAATCGGACATCCTCTTTCACTAAGTAATACTTATCCACTGTCCTTATTGAAAAATGAAAAACACGGAGCTTATATCTTTGACGAAGGCAATGATCTACAACACGAGAATACAAGTGCATTGTTAACCCAGCGACCTAAGCATGTATTAGATTTCAGTTGAAAAACACATTAGTGGGAACTTGTGAGCAATGACCTGCCCGGAATTTCTAAACTTCAACTGTGAAAAGTAACTGATTAAATAAACTTAAATTCTATAATATTACGAAAAGAACAATTAGAATGTTCATGCGTTCAAGCACCATCTGGAAACTTAAAAAGGAAACTAGTGTTACCAAAAGTTTTAACTTTAAAAAAATTTAATCACTTCCTTAGGAAAGAGGTAAAAAATTTCATAAAAATATCTTACAAAACATATTTGATAAAAAAATTAACATGCATTCTTACATAATCAAGCAGTATATGTTCGTCTTCTAAGCAGATGTTTGATGACATTGAGAACTTTACCAGTATGAACCCCTATTTCTTCTGATCTCTCAATCAGTTCGATCCAGTATTATGGGTTTCATATGTTCACTGACTCAATCAGTTCGATCCAGTATTATGGGTTTTATATGTTCATTGACCTAGGTACCTAGTTCCGCCTCCCTTTAGAGCCATTGTAACTCAACGATTCATAGTGCAATAACCATTCACTAGGTGCTCTCTTTCATTTACACCCAAAGGGTAGCTCAAGAAAGTAAAGTGCAACTAAATTATCCATTGCTACATTGGACGACACTGGGTGCTTTAATTTGAGACCTACAGTTAGAAAACAATCTTGAACATATTCTGCCCAAAACATCTTAAAAGAAGTATAAATTATGGTGGTATTAGCTGTGTCCACTACTTTCAATTGCTTGGGACATTACATTTACACAAAGCGAAATTACTTCTTAGGGGTGGAGAAAATGGCATCATCTCGTTACACAGTGCTTGTGTATAACCATCCTAATGTAACATCTGCGAAAGATGAAAATCAAAAAAGAATGAAAAAAAACAAATGTTTCTGAAGCCCCGTCTCACCAAATTGCATTTAAACCATGATTCGAAATCTCTCTTTCCTTCTCAGTATCGACCGATGGTTTATAGTATCCACATCACCCACTATATATCAAGTTTCAGCAATACATGTAGGAAGTATAAGAGTTTTTGTATCGGTTACCTTAGCTTAACATAGCTATAGTTGCAGGTAGATCTCCATTCCCAAAAAGTATCACTATTATCCAGAATGCTATCTTCACTTTTTTAACTAAGTCCATCAACGAGCAAATACTTTGAATCTCGATTTTGACTAGTGAATGCGATTTTTAACCATTATATGAATTATGAAATCAAATAAAATTTTAAATTTTAGAACCTTAAATCTCATTTTCGATTACATGTTATTAGTCAATATCGGTGGTATCAACCAGTTTCGAAAGAGCCATATCTGCGGGCTTGAAATCATATATGTAAGATATGTAACAAGCAATATGTATCTGTATCGGCTGAGATTTCAACCCTTAATTCAAACCTTTTATCTCATATCTTATTGGTTTCAACATCATAGCAGATTATTCTCATCCCATTAACCATCCATGAAACCAATGTCAATGATACGCATCATGTATACCATGCTAAAAGCATACATCTCACTAGATATCAATGAAATACGTGTTAGTATAGTAAACTTACATTAATTGCTAAAACATTCTACCATTAGTGCACAACCCAATAAAAATAATAAAGATTTGGCAAAGCTCTAAGCCTAAACAATGGCATAAAAATAGACAACCCATAAAGTTTTGGTTTAAAACAGAAGGGGGTTAAAAGGATGTATGCGTCGCAAGAATCATTTACAATGAGTTAATGGTCATTATGGCACCACCAAGACCGAATCATGCACAACAAACAAATCAAATAAGCGTGCACGTGTGAACACACACATGCACACACAAAAAGAAGTCCATGAAAGTTACTCAAAAAAGAATGTAGAGAAACAGGACAATTTACTTAGAAGTACTCCAAGGTTCAACCAATTGAACAAGAATTTTCTGTTATTTGCAGATACCACTCAGCAACCAATTGAACAAAAAAATTCTGTTATTTTCTGATGCAACTCAGCATCTCATCCAAACTCTTGAAATATAAAAAAGCAAATCGATGAGAATATTTAATAATGAAGTGAAATATTCATCAGTTACTTGATATTTTTACATCCAGACATATTTAATCTTTCTACATTATCCATGCACACTACATGGCCAATTTCATGATGAAATTTGTGATTTTTTTCTTGTGCATTGATTTCCTCTCCATTCACTACCTAGACTTCTTCCCATTGAAAATGGGGTTGTCTACAGGGAAATTCCTGAGCTGAATATTCTTGACAAAGAAGTGACTGTATTCTGTTACTGATGATAGTTGTTAACATAATATCAATCATCTGCATTGACTCCAAATTTTCCTCGCACAGAAACTACTGACAAGCAAGCGAGGTGCCGGCCATGAAACCGAGAATGCATTATTAAGTAGAGAATGCTGACAAAATTTCTTACTTTTGTGAATAGACATGGTTATCACATATCACACAAATTTTCACCGCCCTAGCATCTAATGACAAAATGCGACAAGTTTTACAAATGTAATAACAAAATGCGATGTATCCAGTGATTGCAACCAACTACAAAGCTCTGTCACTGCCATGAAATCCGAAAGAGACAAATATGATACGATTGCAAAACAATTACACAAAGTTGCGAGCTTTTTTTCAGATACAGCAATGTCGAGGGAAAAAAGAAAAGCTTTCTTTTTATGATAATTGAATAGAAAAACTGACATCAAATCCAATAAATTAGGGAACTTTACCTTGAATACAAGCGTCTGATTCGCTTGTAAGCTTGGAGACAAGGCGAGCGGACGCGATAGCGCTGTGGATCGGAAGCATCGAGCTCAGTGCTAGTGATTCTCTGCGAACGAAAGCACGTTTAGGAATCGAAAGAAATATAAACCAATAATAAAGAAGACCATATGAGTAAGTGATAACCTTCGAAAGGAGCGATGAGACTTGGGGATTGGTGATAATATAAACCAATAATAAAGAAGACCATATGAGTAAGTGATAACCTTCGAAAGGAGCGATGAGACTTGGGGATTGGTGATCTCGAAGGAAGAAGAGATGAGATTGATGATGATGACGACGACGACGACGATGACGACATCGTGAAACGCAAGGGGAGACGGAGAGATGGGGCTCGCCGAGCGATTGCAGCTGCCATTGCCGACGAATTTTGAGTTGGAAGTCCAAAACCCTCGCTCGCTCCGCTCACAATAAACCCTTCTCGCAGTCAATTGTGCTCCGCTGTTAATATCTAGATAAGCCCCTTTCAGATTGTTCATTTGCATGGAAAATTCTTAAACCCATATTTTGCATGTTTTATTTCAGTTTGAGTGTTTTTTAATTTTCCTACTTGTTAGACTAATATGGATGACCAAGCTAATGGTTGATACCATAGCCATATATATTGATAATAGGAAAGGAGTTACAAGTATATGATCCCAAGGGACACCCACTTAGTAGTGGGTGTAATGGTGGATGTAAGTGGGCAGAGACCAAAGGTCTCCCCCATTCATAACACTCCCCATCATCCATCCATTCTTAGCATATGAATTATTCAAGATCCAATACACTAATATGGGAGGATACTGCTGGATCCAGAGTTACCATGTTTTGTCTCGTTAAAATCTTAGCAGTGAAAAACCCAGTAGGAAAAACCAGCTTAAAGAAAAAGAGTACAATACACAAGTGACTATCTCTGATCCGTACAAGCTCAGGCTTGTAGGTCTTTCAGCTGTCGCATCCCTACATCTTTTACAAGATTTCTAAAAGTATATCTAGGCAATGCCTTAGTAAACAGATCAGCTAAATTATTACAAGACTGAATCTGCCGTACTTCAATCTGCTTCTGCTCTTGTAGCTCGTTCGTCCAGAAGAACTTGGGAGAGATGTGCTTCGTTATATCGCCATTGATGTTACCAGCTTGTAGTTGAGCTATACAAGCTGCATTATCTTCAAATAAATGGTTGGCTTAAGGTCGTCCGTCTTCAGGCCGGTCGTCACTAGAATGTGATGAATGACTGAACGAAGCCAGACACATTCTCTGCTAGCTTCATTGATCGCCAGGAGCTCTGAGTGGTTGGATGAGACTGTTGTGGTGGTCTGCTTTACAGATTTCCAGGAGATGGCCGTACCACCGAAGGTGAACACAAAACCAGTCTTGATTTCTCGATGTGTGGATCAGACCTGTAACCTGCATCTGCATAACCAATCAAAGTGGAAGATCCACCTTTCGGGAAGTATAATCCCAGGTCAACTGACACTTGGAGGTAGCGCAGAAGCTGCTTCACTCTGTTCCAGTGGCGCTTTGTGGGCGTTGAACTGTATCTGGATAGTAGGTTGACTGCGAAGGCTATGTCGGGACGCGTGCAGTTTGCCAGATATAGTAGTGCTCCAATGGCACTAAGGTAAGGTACTTCAGGACCTAATGTTTCCTTCTCCTCTTCCAGCGGACGGAAAGGGTCCTTATGAACATCAAAATATCTAACGACCATTGGTGTACTTAAAGGATTGCACTTATCCATATGGAAATTTTTAAGTAATTTCCTTGTGTATGTAGATTAGTGTAACAGAATTCCTCCGCTAAGGTGTTCTATCTGTAAGCCAAGACAAAATTTAGTCTTGCCTATGTCTTTCATTTCAAAAGTTAGTTTGAGGGTTGCATATATATCATCAATCTCTGTAGGAGATCCGACGAGGTTTAAGTCGTATACATAGACGGCTATTAATATGAATCATGTTCCCGTGGTTTTAATGAATATGCACGGGCAGACTTCATTATTGGTGAAACCTTGTTGAACAAGGAATTTGCTCAGTCTGTTATACCACATTTTTCCCGATTGTTTAAGACCATATAATGATCTTTGAAGCTTAACAGAATAGACGTCCCGAGGTCTATCTTTTATTTCTGATGGTATTTTGAACCCATCTGGAAGTTTCATATAGATATCTTTATCTATATTGCCATATAGATATGCAGTCACAACGTCCATGAGCTGCATTTCTAGGCCTTCCATTGATGTTAAGCTTAATATGAATCGGAATGTGATCGCATTCATAATCGGGGAATATGTATCTTCATAATCTATCCCCAGTCGTAGGGATTTGGGAAAATCCCTGAGCTACAAGCCGTGCTTTGTAGCGTACGATCTAATTATTCTCATTTCTTTTCCTTACGAATACCTACTTGTATCCCACAGGTTTTACACCTCTTGGTGTTTGAACTACTGGTCCAAAGACTTTGCGTTTCAAGAGTGAGTCTAGCTCTAATCCTATTGCTTCGTTCCACTTTGGCCAATCATCTCTGTGTTTGCATTCAGTGAGAGATCGTGGATCGATATCATCGTCGCATTGAGCGACGTGATCTGTATCAAATGCGAAGTCGACGACGACGACAATGCATTTTCTGTCCAGTACCTCCCCAGCAAGTACGACATTTAATGATATTTCTCTTGTAATATCCTCTTCAGGGGACTGAAGGAGGGGAGAGGTTATTGGTCCGAGCTCAACATCTTATGGTGGGATATTCTTTATTTCTCTAGGAATTTTCCTCTTGCGAGGGAATTTATCCTTGGAGCCAGCGGTCGTCATCTTTTTATTTGAGGTACGGCCGATTCTGCTACCGGTGGAGTGCACCCATCTTTGGGGATGTCAATCCTAGCTGGTGTATTGGCAGCAGGGACACATGATCTGATAATCTTCTGGTTATCAGTGAATTTGTCTGGTAGTAAATGTACTGCATTCTGAATGTGAAGGATCTTTAGGATCTCATCTTCACACAGATTAGTACGCGGATCATAATGAGACAGATTTAGTGTCCCAAGAAATGGTCTCTGAAGCTTTAGGTTTCTTAGTTTGTGAGCCTAATCTGGGAAAAGAATTTTCGTCAAACTCACAATCTTCAAGATGAGCCTTAAACGCATCGCCCGTCAGGGGCTCAAGGTATATAATAATGGAGTGTGAATCATACGCTACGTAGATACCTAGACGACGTTGAGAACACATTTTGGTCCTCTGTGGAAGTGCTATGGGAACATAGAATGCACAACCGAATACTCTCAAGTGAGAAATATTGGGAGGTATACCATATGCAAGCTGCTAGGCGATAAAATATGACCACCAGAGGGTCGAATTCTGATAAGCAAAGCGGCATGCAAAATTTCATGTCCCCATGCATCTACAGGCAATTGTGATTGCATTAGTAATGGACGAGCAATCCATTGCAGCCTCTGTATAAGAGACTCAGCTAACCCATTCTGGGTGTGAACATGAGCTACTAGATGTTCAATTTCAATGCCAGTTGCTTGGCAATAGTCTTGAAAGACTTGTGAAGTGAATTCCCCAGCATTGTCCTGACGTAATTTTTTAATATGGTTATCTGGAAAATGTGTCCGCAACTTTATTATTTGTGCCAATAGCTTTGGAAAAGCTAGGTTGCGGGTGGACAAAAGGCACACAAATGACCACTTTGAAGATGCATCAATAAGTACCATAAAGTACCTAAAAGTACCACTTGATGGGTGAATTGATCACAAATGTCCCCATGTATTCTCTCCAAGAAGCCAGGAGACTCTGTCACGACCCGCTTCCCTAAAATGGAGGCGAGACGTGAGGAGGTCCGCACGAGAGTGGAGCTGTGAAGCCCCAAACCCGATAAGCGTCAATAAAACATAAGCAGGTCCGTGTAACCACAAACGGAACAACAATAATAACACAAGGAGAGACAGAAATAAAATCTCATATCTCATAATTTGTCCAACATGAAAATTTAAGTTCAACATCCAGAAAAGCCACCAGGCTAAAAGAAAGAGTCTAAAGGCACAGAACAAGGCCAACAAAAGCAACAACGTAACAAAGTATAGGTGCTACGCACCGACAACAAAACAACAGTCTAAACAAAAGAGAAAACACAACGAAGACACTAGGACTGGTCCCTAGTGTCCACGTACTCCCCGTCAAACACAAGCTCGGGCTCGGCGTCAGCAAACACCTCGTCCTCAACAAGGTACTCAGGCTCAGGATCTAACATGTGTCACCCAAAAGAGTAAAGGGGCACATGTCAGCAAGTCTAAAAGACTTGGGCAAGGAAACTGAAAGTAAGGCAAACTAACAACCTAGCAGTTTTAGTATGCATGACATGGCAGTTATGACATGAGTGCACAAGCAAGACATGGTGAGCAATAAGTACAAGAGAACAATTATCGGGACAAGACAAGAGTAGCCAATCTGCTAACAATCTCAATCAATTCCCTAGTCACGTTTCGAGTTGTTTGTAGATGTTTACGCCTTACAGCTGAATGGTTTAACATTCATGCTGATTGGCCGCTTAACACTACCCCAAAACCCAGAGTTTACGCCTTACTACTGCAGTTGCTGATCGGGCAGACTCCCAGTTGATTGGCCGCTTAACTCTTACCCCCAATACCCACACGTAAACAAGCCAGGGTCCCTGTACATGAGCCCAGTAAATGAGCCAGGGTTGCCCCGCACAGGAGCTTGTTTTCTATATCACGAATCAGGAAGAATTTGGTGTAGGGGACACCTAGCCTCAATATCGAGCGTTGGGGTTAGCAACTCATTATGCTCGCTTCTGGTCACGAGCCAGGAAACACAAGTATTGTAGCGATGCTACGCAATCACGGGATCACTTAAAGAATGCAATGACATGACAATTAATTTGTGTACCGTTAATGGAAATTAAACATGACATGGTAATTGTGCAACATGATAAATGCCGGATCTAGCTTCGTTGTCAAGCTAGTTCCTAAATTTGCGCCTAGGCGAGTATCATTTCGTCGCCTAGTCTCTTTTACGCCTACAACAAGCAAATGGCCTAAAACATGGCCTAAACCCTAAGTGGCAAGTTTCACTTGCCTAGCACCGAGGATGACGATCACGAGGGTTCGTCTCACGGATGCTAATCTACGGGGAAGTCGCTGTTATGGAGAAACAACCATCAAAACAACATTCATTCATTAGGGTTTCACCAAAAACACAACGGGTTATGAAAACATCAAGAGATCGATTATTACCGTTTAGGGAACGGGAGAAACAACGCCGAGCAACCACGGCGACGGAAGAAACGCTCCGGGGAACCTAGGGTTCAGATCTGGAAATGATTGGAGAAGTTTGGAGAAATAGGGTTTTGGGGGATTTTGGGGGTTTGATGAGATTTTGGGGAAGATGAGAGGTAGAATGTGTTAAGGGAGAGTTTGGATGATGGATTTTTGGGCTTGGAATGAAGGAATAAGGGTTTGAGGTAGAAGGGGGCTCAATGGGGGGAGAAACTAGGGTTTTAGGTCGAGATGAGGAAGAAGAAAACGTTTGGGGAGGGGTTTAAATAGGATGTGCTGGCGGCTGCCCAGAAATTAGGGTTTTAACACAGATTAGTCGGTCAAAGAGCAACCACTGACCGACTATGTAACGACTGCTTTTCATGTACCTGGATTTATTATAACATAATATATGTTTTGGTGGATTTTCTTCTCATGTGTGGCTTTCGTCTCCGTAACTTTCATTTTCGATCGTTCTGTCGTGTTTTCTCGTTTCTTCCTTAGGATCGTCGATTTCGAAGTATGTCATTCGTGACGGGCTTCATAACGGTCGTATCTTACTGTTAGATCAAGCCTAGGAGTCTTAGGAATCGATCCCGGAGCTCCGCGCTCCGTATCGGAACTTTTGGTGCTTATTAGCCGGTGTAAGAAGGGGCACCGACCGACTAAGAGACGATCCAGTTGGTCGGCAATCCTTCTTGGACCGACTAGTTGGCTTTCTAAATTTCTCATGAGTTACTGTTTATCGTTAGTCGGTCTAAGAACGTTGGTTGACCGACTAGGTTGCAAACTAGTCGGTCAGCAATGCTTCTTTAACCGACTAACTCTTCAACTAAATTTTAGTATCTATACTGTTCACTCTTAGTCGGTCTAAGAACGTTCATCGACCGACTAGATGTTAAACTAGTCGGTCAGTCTTTGTTCTTCGACCGACTAATTCTAAATCCTATTTTCGTTCAGAAGTTACTGTTTACACTTAGTCGGTCTACGTTGGTCGACCGACCGACTAGTTGCCAAACTAGTCGGTCAGTGGTTGCTCTTTGACCGACTAATCTGTGTTAAAACCCTAATTTCTGGGCAGCCGCCAGCCCAACCTATTTATACCCCTCCCAAACGTTTTCTTCTTCCTCCACTCGACCTAAAACCCTAAATCCTCCCCCATTGAGCCCCCTTCTTCCCCAAACCCTAATTCCTTCATTCCAAGCCCTAGATCCATCATCCAAACCATCTATCAACTCTTTCTACCTCTCATCTTCCCCAAAATCTCCATCAAATCCCCCCAAAACCCTAGTTTCCCAAACTTCTCCATTCGTTTCCAGATCTGGTCCTAGGGTTCTCCGGAGTGTTTCTTCTGCCTCCTCTCGGTAAGAAATCGATCTCTCGATGTTTTCATAACCTATTTGTATTTTTTTATGAAACCCTAATGAAATTTCATGTTGTTTGATGATTGTTTCCCCATAACAGCGATTTCCCCCGTAGATTAGCATCCGCGAGACGAACCTTTGTGATCGTCATCCCCGGTGCTAGGCAAGTGAAACTTGCCACTTAGGGTTTAGGCCATGTTTTAGGCCATTTTGCTTGTTGTAGGCGTAAAAGAGGCTAAGCGACGAAATGATACTCGCCTAGGCGCAAATTTGGGGAACTAGCTTGACAACGAAGCTAGTTCCGACATTTAGCATGTTGCACAATTACCATGTCATGTTTACTTTCCATTAACGGTACACAAATAAATTGTCATGTCATTGCATCCTTTAAGTATTTCTGTGAATGCATAGCTTCGCTACAATGCTTGTGTTCCTGGCTCGTGTTCCAGAAGCGGGCCATGTGTTGGTTGATAGTCAATGCCCGGATTTCTTGTTTCCGGCTAGGTGCACCCCTACGCCAATTGTTTATGAATCGTGATATAGAATGCGAGCTCCTGTGCGGGGCAACCCCGGCTCATTTACTGAGCTCATGTGCGGGGACCCTGGCTCGATTACGTGTGGGTATTGGGGGTAAGAGTTAAGCGGCCAATCAACTGGGAGTCTGCCCGATCAGCAACTGTAGTGGTAAGGCGTAAACTCTGGGTTTGGGGTAGTTGTTAAGCGGCCAATCAGCGTGAGTGTGAAACCATTCAGCTGTAAGGCGTAAACATCTACAAACAACAGTGAAACGTGAATAGTGAATTGATCGAGATTGTTAGTAGCTTGGCTACTCTTGTCTTGCCCCGATAATTGTTCTCTTGTACAAATTTTCTTGCCATGTCTTGTTGGTGCACTCATGTTATAACTGCCATGTCATACATACTAAAACTGCTAGGTTGCTAGTTGCCTTACTTTCAGTTCCTTGCCCAAGTCTTTTAGACTTGCTGACATGTGCCCCTTTACTCTTTTGGGTGACACATGTTAGATCCTGAGCCTGAGTACCTTGTTGAGGACGAGGTGTTTGCTGACGCCGAGCCTGAGCTTGTGCTTGACGGGGAGTACGTGGACACTGGGGACCAGTCATAGTGTCTCCGTTGTGTTTTCCTTTTGTTTAGACTGCTGTTTTGTTGTCAGCGCGTAGCACCTATACTTTGTGGCATTGTTGCTTTTGTTGGCCTTGTTCTGGGCCTTAGACTCTTTCTTTTAGCCTGGTGGCTTTTCTGGATGTTGGACTTATTTTCATGTTGGACAATTTATGAGATATGAGAATTTTATTTCTGTCTCTCCTTTTATTATTATTGTTGCTCCGTTTGTGGTTACAGGGACCTGCTTATGTTTTATTGACGCTTATCGGGTTTGGGGCTTCACAGCTCCACTCTCGTGCGGACCTTTTCACGTCTCGCCTCCATTTTAGGGAAGCGGGTCGTGACAGACTAGTTTGGGAACTAGTCGGTCGGTTGACCAACGCAGACCGACTAAGTGTAAACAGTAACTCCTGTACAGAATTAGGGTTTAGATTTAGTCGGTCAATGAACAAATGCTGACCGACTAGTTCGACAACTAGTCGGTCGAGAGATGAACTTAGACCGACTAAGAAGGAACAGTAACTGATACCAAAAATAGTTGAAGAGTTAGTCGGTCACAGAAGTATTGCCGACCGACTAGTTTGCAACCTAGTCAGTCAACCAACGTTCTTAGACCGACTAACGAGAAACAGTAACTCCTGAGAAATTTAGAAAGCCCACTAGTCGGTCCATGAAGGCTTGCCGACCGACTAAATCGTCATCTAGTCGGTCGGTTCCCCTTCTTACACCGGCTAACGTGCACCAAAAGTTTCGATATGGAGCGCAGAGCTCCGGGATCGATTCCTAAGACTCCTAGGCTTGATCTAACAATAAGATATGACCGATACGAAGCCCGTCACGAATGACTTACTCCAAAATCGACGATTCTAAGAAAGAAGCTAGAAAACACGACGAAACGATCGAAAATGAAAGTTACGGAGACGATAACCACATATAAGGAGAAAATCCACCAAAACATATAATATAATATAATAAATCCAGATACAAGAAAACCAGTCGTTACAGACTCAAACCCCACTTTCAGGTGGGATGGTCTCGTGATTAGTTTACCCTTATAACAGGGGGGACAAGGAAAATCACCCTTTTGAAGAATATTCAGGTTCTTCAAATTATGTCCACGGGATTAAGTAATAATGCGGTGCATCATTACCGATCCTGGGTGACCTAGTCTATAATGCCAGAGACTGAATTCTGGTGATGTAGAACACTGTTGGTGCTCTATCAGATTAGCTTCTATAGGTTGCATGTATGTTTGATAAACGCCCAAAGGGAGTCCTTTAAAATGTTATAGGATGGTTTTAATACCATCCTTATGACGAGTAACATACAAATATTCAATATTATTGAAATCGTTAGTTTCCAAGTGATATCCGTTTAAACGGATGTCCTTGAAACTTAGTAGATTTCTTTTTGATTTTGGAGAAAATAAAGCATCTTTTATTATTACTTGCGTTTGGTTTGGGAGCAATAAAATTGCTTCACCTGATCCTTCTATATATTATATAGTCCCGAAATTGTAGTGATGGGACTATGATAATCAATGATGCTATTAAAATAGCATCTGTCTCAAAGGATCGTGTGTGTGGAGGCACTGTCCACTAGGCATTCACACTTCATCTCTATCTTTAGAAAAGAATGTAAAAGTTTTATGAGTTGGAAAACTACATTCGATTCATTAATAGAAAAACAGAATTTAAGATACATCATGCAGAAATGAAAAAGACATCAAAGATAAATAAATCATCCTTAGTCAAGGAGGTCGTTATTCTCGAAATCCTTGGTAGTGAACCGAGTATGAGGCTGTATATCCACCAGATTTTGTTTCAGCGGAAGGCTTCAAGCTTCCCATATACAAATTTTGGAGGTGGCGTGGAGTACGACAGACTCTGGACCAACGTCCAGTCATGCCATATCTATGGCATTTGTCTTCCCAGTTTTTCTTGGGAGCAGACGTCTGGCCAGAGGTATTCCTCTTTCACGTATTCTTTTTCTTCCCCTCAGTATTGTTGTTCTGGGGAGGAGCTTTAGTCTGCTTCTTTGCAGCTTTTCCCTTGTTGAATTTTCCATTGTGCTTGTTCTCCATCTTCTGGGAAGAAACTGTGTAAGCTGCAGGGAGAGGAGCAGAGCCAGCAGGGCATAGGTTATGAGTGGCCAGTAGGAGGTCTCTGTTCTGCTCTGCCATAATAAGGCAGGAGAGTAAATCAGAGTACCTCGTAAACTTGCGTTCACGATACTGTTGCATAAGAATAACATCCTTCTCATGGCAGGATGTATATATTTTCTCAAGCATGCGGGTTTCCTAGACTTGTTCACCTCACAACTTCAGGCGTGAGGTGGTGTTATGGAGAGCTGAGTTATACTCAGCTACGGACTTGAAGTCCTGAAGTCGGAGATATTCCCAATCATAACATGCACAAGGGAGGATAACATCTTTCTGATGTTTGTATCTGTCCTCAAGTGCTGTCCACAATTCATGAGGGTCTTCCACTGTTAGATATTTGGCCTTCAGGGTCCGATTAATATGTCTCCTGATATAGATCATGGCTTTCGCCTTCTCTACATCGGAGACTCTAACAGTAGAAGTCCCTTCATCAGTTGTCACAGCCGTATCTGGAGTTTGAATTGTGTGACTTATGCCATGTGAGCATAGATGGAACTTCAGGTCCAGCTGCCAGCTCAAGTAATTTTTTCCAGCCGCATCGAGAACATCAAAATCGACGCTCGCAATCTTTGCCATTTATCTAAGCATGGAATAAGCATGAATTAATTATATATCAAAAATCAAGACATGCATAGTAGTAAAACGAAAATTGGTGTGGGGTCGGCGGCCGGTCACCACCAAAAATAATAAAAGTCCAAAGTCCCTTATACATTTCGAATAATGAGAAAATTACAATTACAATTTGGAAACCCTTGGGTGTCCCAGCATTAGCAATTTTACTCCTTCTTCAGGCGAAGTATCTTCAGGAATTGGCTTTTATATTTAGTTCCTCACTACATTTTCACTCAAAAGAAAAAAATGCTAGAAAAATAAATAGTGGTGACTAATAATGGACGATCCAAAAACCACAACATAGTTTTATCAACATTCCAGGCAGTTTTTATAATTATTCAACATCACAGGCATATACAATACATTTTATATATTCAACATTGCAGGCAATTTTATAGGATAAATATATTAAATTTATGTTTAATAGGTACTTGAACCACTGGGAAACGTCATTACCCGTTAGGTTAGGTAACTAACCTAACGACAGAGCGGTCTCAGGATCCTTGTAATTATTAAAACGTAAAATAATTTTTATCCAATTAAAAATAAGGCGATTAATAATGAATTGCATATCGAATTAAGTAACAAATTTATTACTTGTCCCAAATATCCCGAGGGGAGTTAATCAAACTCAATATCCTCACCCTAATTTTCCGTGATTTTTCTGGATTTCTCCAGAAATTTTTTCGGATTTTTCCCGATTTTTCCCGATTTTTCTGGATTTTTCAGGGTTTAATAGGGTATTTTCAGAATTTAAATTAAATTTGGCCTGCAGGCCAGAGGCCCGCGGGCTGGCTGCGGGCTGTAGGCCCGTTAGCCAAAAATTACCCATTTTTTATTTTTCATTTTGTTCCTTATTGGGCTCATGACCCATCAGGCGGGCCATGTCTCTTCTCCCCCTCAACCTCTCAACCTAGGGTGAGGTCTTGAAGGAGAGAGGATGGCTGCTGGGACGAATCAACAGGTCCCCCCCGTCCCGACGGGGGGCGGTGCACAAGGAGATGCCCCCTCCAACAGGGAGGGGGCGGCGATTCGAAGCCCCCTTCAGGGGGTGGTCCGGTGGGTCATCCGAATGGGTGGGGCACCCCTTGTCGGCAATTCAAAGCCCCCAACCCCCGAATGGGGGTGGGGCGTACGGTGCAGAGAAGGCCCCCCCACAAAGGGGGGTGCTGGCGACACCGAAGGCAGGCCCCCCGACAAGAAGGGTGGTGCTCCGACAAGAGAAAAGAGGCCCCCACCCCCACCCCCGACAAGGGGGGCGATGCTCCGATGGGCGAAAAAAGAGGGCCCCCCAACAGGGGGGCGGCGCTCTGACGGGCATCGGATCGGAGCCCCCACGTCAGGTGGGGGGGTTTTCTCACCGGTAGACCCCCCCCGACAGGGGGGTGGTGGATCAAATGCACGCCGGAGCCCCCCTCCCGACGAGTGGAAAACCGGAGGTGGGTTCGGCGGTCCGGATGCCCAAATTTTTTTAAAATGTATTTAATATATTTAAAACTGATGTTTAACAGTAAATCTGTGTTTGTAAGTTGATTTTCTTGCTATAGATTTTGCTATAGATATTTTAGAAAATAAATCTCACAGATTTAACAACATACGCATGAATAATGATGATCTAGGGGTTTCTAAAAATTTATCTCTAGATCCTACCTGCCGGATATAGCGAAGTTCGGAGAAGGAAACCTTATCCGCGTCCTCGCGTTTCGTCTGTTGGCAGGGATTCGGCTCAGTTGATGAGCGTGCCGATAACGTGTTAGAATAATATGAAGGTCTAAGCTAATGGTTGATACCATAGCCATATATATTGATAATAGGATAGGAGTTACAAGTATAGTATCCCAAGGGACACCCACTTAGTAGTGGGTGTAATGGTGGATGTAAGTGGGTGAAGACCAAAGATCTCCCCAATTCATAACACTACTTTAATTATTCTTTATTCACCCATTATATGTTAATACCTCCACTATATATACCCCAACTATATAAACAATGATAATAAAACAATCTTTCGTTGGCTATAGTCGATTCATTAGACAACCAAAATATATTTAAGGCAGAAAACGATTTTTGAATCATAGTTCAATCGACCCTAACGATACATGTTATGTCATGTTATTTTGTTACAACTAAATACGATGATGAGCAACATGGGTATCTATGCCATGTTCCTAACGAGGGTCATCCCAAGTTCAAGTATGGTTGCTCTTCTTTTGGCATAACGACAACATTCTTGTGAACATTCTTAAATAGTTCACACGAAAATGGTGAGAAATTGGAAGGTTGGGGTATTGGTATGGAAACTATAAAATCAACGCTAATTATTATTAAAAATGCTTGAGGTGTGGAAAATGGAGTTTTTGAGTAAAGATCTCAACTTTTGTTTAAGTAGTCAAGTGGTGTGATCATGGAATGAAAATGAAAGACGAGTTGGTAGACATTCAATAAGCATGACAATTCATGAAACTTTTACCTTATTTGGCAATGTGGTTTAGATTCACAGCCTAGATTTTTGAAGCGGACATGTATCTTATAAACAAAAATAGAGTTTCTGCAGCTAAACTTTGAAGACCCTCGAGCCTGGAGTTGTTATACACACGGACCTAATTGTTTTTTTTGCACAGTCCACTTGTTACATCATTTGACCGGCCCCTGAAGGGGAGAGGAATTTTTCCATCTGAATAAAGGAGCCCACGAAGGAGAAGTTATGGCCCATCAAGCCCACGAAGTCCACGTGGGAGACTAACCGTTTGCTCAGTCAAAGCCAGATCATATTTTGCATGTTGTGCTTTCGAGCCTTAAGGAGATGATTAATAATGGGCTCATTAATGACGGGGTAAGTGGACAACAGTTATGCATATTCTTTAAGGGCGATCATGCCCCCGTGATGGAAGGATGTTATTCGCCAACGGCACTGAGGGGACACCTTCACTTATAAATAGTCTAAACGTCAATAGAACATGGGACAAACTCCAGATGTACTGAATAATAGGGACTCTGATAACTTCTCTCTTTACTTTCCACTTACATATTTCTTGCTCCTTAACTCGGTAAGACAGTACTCAAACATTCTCCCTTTAGGTCGATCCAGCTGCCCCGAGTCTTCTTAAGTCACATACTCACTTAAGCATCGGGGGGGATTTGGGTCGGAACCCAGATCCGACCTCCCCTGACAATTGTCTGTGTTGCAAATAACTCGACGATCGACTCAACAAATAGCTCGGAGGGTCGTTCAGAACGACCCAGAGTTAGGTCGAGCTTCATCCTTGTAGCTCAAACGTTGCTCTCCCTGACCCTGGTTCCAACCACCGCGGGTTCCACTCAATAGATGACGAAGGTCCACATCACCAGAGGCGTCCTCGTTAGCTCTACCTTATTGTTCGACGATTTCATCCATCAACAATTGGCACCGTCTGTGGAAAATGAGAGTCAACATCCCAAGGAACAATAATGTCAGCTTACCCCACCAACACTTGACCATTCCTTAGCAACGACCATGATAACCCTCTTATCGAGGATGATGCATGTTCTTCTTCGGATGGGAGACCAGAGCCTCCTCTGGTCACGCCAGAGCAATTCAAAGCGTATTTGCAGACGGTCAATGTCAGCCTTAAGGCATTGACTATCGTCATGGAACAAATAGCACAACAACCATTTCTAGCAGTTGCGGCTCACCCACCCCATAATGCGACAATGGGTCTTGTGGGGCGACAATCTGCACCAAGGTTCCAGGAGGACGATGAGTCGAACTTAAAGCTGCAAGTTGATCATCTGCTTAACACTTCTCCCCCTCTCAGTTAAGACCACGGGGTCAGCAACGTCGATGGAAACCATGGTGACCTTAGGAATGGAAGCAACTGCTCTACCAAGCAACCATAAGACCCGGTACCTTCAAACAACGGAAGATCTTCTCGTCGACCTACTCATAGCAAAGTGTAGTAAACAAAGAACAACCACACCCGGGATAGTAGCCATGGTCTTCCCCAAAGGTCCACGACTGGGTGGAAGCGGATGAGTCGAGAGGCAACCCACCCACTCGAACTCTCCCAATCATCCGGGAGGAGGTCCTCTCAATTCTTCCAGCTCCTCTGTTGGTCGACAGACCCGACATCGTGGCAAAGAACTGCACCATACTTCTCTTGCTTCTGATCCAGAAGATGAGCATGATCCTTCGAGGAGGAACATCACTTCAGCCCCCCGATTGCCGAAGTTCAAACTGCCTCACCTGGCCCATTATGACGGTAGGGGCGACCCTTAACAACACGTCTGAAAATACAAAGGCATGATGGAGTTACATGGGGCAGATGAACCATTCTTATGATGCATCTTCCACACAACTCTAACCAAGGCAGCATTGGATCCTTTAAAACTGTAAGGACAGTCTTACCCTTGCATTACTAATAACAAACTCTAAAGAGTGGTGGATAGACTTATGGCAATAAATTGTGCAATTAAAATTTAACTTGCAAATTCGAAATAATAAGTGCAAGAGGAATTAATCAACACAATCAATCCAAACGCAAACACAACATTTTACCCTGGTTCCTCAAACTTGGGTACGTCCAGCCACACCAATATCCACTATAATTCACACACAGAGAAGTTAATACAATCTCACACAGAGATACCTCACACAGAGGATTTGGATTCTCACACAGAGAAATCCTTGCTCTCACACAGAGAGACTCTAACTCTCACAAAGAGAGATCTCAACCAACCCTCAC
>JAULAV010002062.1:0-25000 GCA_030789695.1 Scilla litardierei | reverse complement strand
CTATTTCGATAGCATAATTATGTGGTCAGCCCCTTGACATTACTATTGTCGGGACCACCCTGACTGTGTCCATAATGAATGTCGTAGTTTTAGTCACTTCTTCATAATTATGTCACTTGAATACTAGGGTATGGTTAACTGTCAACCCTTAATAGCTTCGCGTCTGGTCGACATCGTTCGATCTTACTAATCTTTGTTGGATCCAATCCAACATACCATGACCATGGTTTTTCTACTAAAGACCATACAGACTCTTGTGACACTAACTTCTCGTAACATGAGAGATGAATTCTTTCTTGGCCACTACTCTCCTCGTACGCTTCACGTGTCACCCAACCAAGGACCTTTCACAAAGGCTTGCCCCAAAGCTATATTTGATATCAAAATGACATTGTTCACATGCAGGTTCGTACAATGGCCTCAAGTCTAAGGACCAACTTGCCTATCATCATTAATAGCTTACCATTGACAGATTGGTGTATGCTAACCATGTAGTAGCTCTCGTTGGGTCATTCAGTGAATTCATTCTCCAATAAGCACATGTGTCTCGTCTCCGACTTCACCAAGTCGAACAATTATCAGATCATCGTAACCTATCTATGGTGAAGACAATGACACAATGGTCTCTTCAATGAGTCGATATCTTTTTCTCGAAACATCTACGACCATGAACGATTTTAGACTTATGCTACAAACATTCAAACACTTCTCCATGATCGAGATCTCCATCTCGATATTTGTTTGACCTTGCTTTAAGTCTCAGGACTTTACCTAATGAAGACTACATTATAATTTACTTAAGTAAATTTTTACCAAACAGCTTACTATAATTTCGAACAAGATGTTTGTATTAGAGATAAATTGCCTTGAGGGCATACACATCTCCCAACTGTCACAACATCCATTAGCTTCATATCTTATCCTTCCTTTGTTGTTAAGATTATTAGAAATCGAAAAGGGATCGCATCCATCACCAGTGAGTATATTTCTTCATAGTCAATACTAGGTCTCTGGGAAATTCCATGAGCTACAAGCTGTGCTTTGTAACATACAATCTCATTATTTTCATTTCTTTTTCTGACAAATACTCATTTATATCCTACAAGTTTGACATCTTTTGGTGTCTGGACTATTGGTCCAAATACTTCGCTTAAGCGAGTCCAGCTTTGCTTCTATTGCCTCATTCCACTTTGACCAATCATCTCTACGTTTGTATTCAGCAACAGAGTGTGGATCAATATCATCATCGCATTTGGCGACGTGAATAGCAATATTGAACACAAAGTTATCGTCGACGATTATGCTTTTTCTGTCCAACACCTCCCGAGTACGTACAAAGTTTAATGATATTTTAGTTTCTCTTGGATTCTCCTCTTCTTGGGGTTCTGGTAGGGATGTGCGTATAGACATGAGCTCATTATCCTGTTGTGGTATTGTCTCAGGGCCACCATGAGTTTTCCTTTTTCTGGGATTTTTATCCTTGGAGCCTGGTGTTCTGCCTCTTTTTAGTCGAGGAACAACCACTTTTGCTGTTGGTGGATTGCATCCATTCTTGGGAATATCAATCCTAGCTAGAGTGTTAGCAGCAGAGATGTGTGATTTGACAATTTTCTTGTTGTCAGTAAATGGATCCGGTAACCGATGAATATTGTTTTGAATGTGGAGGATCTTCAGGATCTCATCTTCACATTACCTAGTTCTCAGATCATAGTGGGATAATGTTTTGTGTCCCATAAGATAATATTGTGAGGTGTCAGACTTGGCTGAGTTTGGGCGCAGTTTGGGGAATGTCGCCTATCAAATTCATAGTCTTCAAGACGTGCCTTGAAAGCGTCTCCCATTTGGGGTTCTAAGTATCTAATAATTGATGGTGAATCAAAGCCTTCATAGATTCCTAGAAAAAATTGAGGACCTATTTTTGTGACTGTGGTGTTGCTATGGGGATATAGACGGCACAACCAAAAATCCTAAAATGAGAGATATTTGGTTGTATTCCGTATGCAAATTTCATCGGAGAGTAACTCGGCTCTCAGATCGTCTGAGTCTAATTAATAAAGCAGCATGCAAGATTGCATGTCCCCATGCAGTCACTGACAAATGGGATTTTATTAAGAATGGACGTGCAACCTATTGGAGGGTTTTTATAAGTGACTCAACTAATCCATTTTGGGTGTGAATATGAGGTACAATATGTTCAACTTCTATCCTAGTTGCTAGGTAGTAATCTTGAAATGACTGAGAGGTGAATTCCCAGCATTATCTAGATGAATTTTCTTAATTTTGTTGTCTGGAAAATGCGTTTGCAGTTTTATTATTTGTGTCAATAGCTTTGGAAAAGGTAAATTGCAGGTGGATAATAGACACACATACGACCATTTTGAGGATGCATCTATCAGTACCATGAAGTACCGAAAAAGACTGCTAGGGGATGGATTGGTCCACATATAGCTCTTTGTATTCTTATTGAGGAAGCTTGGAGATTCATATCCACTTTTAGCGGAGATGGGCTTGTAATAAATTTTCCCTTTATAACAAAAGAGATAAGGAAACTCACCCATTTGAAGAATCTTTAAGTTCTTCAGATTACGTCAGTAGGATTGGAATATGATGTGATGCATCAATACAGAATCAATGTGGCCAAGTATATCATGCCAAAATCTAAACTTGAATGATTTCGGGAACTTCAGATGCTTTGTTGAATTTGCTTCCTCTCTCCAAATTGTTGTATGATAGATTTCCGATGAGAGCCCATCAAATTGCTCAAGTATGGTTTTGTATCCATTTTATTAAGACATTACATACAAGTATTATTTATTATGTTTACTGTCAGTTTCTAAGTGGAATCCATTTTGACGGATGTCCTTGAAACTCATTAAATTTCTTTTTGAATTCATAGAGAATAGTGCATCCTATATTTTTATTCGTGTATCATTTGGGAGCAAGAAAGTTACATTCCCCGATCCTTCAATTATATTGGATGGCCATGGTATGGTATTCACCTGGCTATCATATGGTATTATGATATTGAAATAGCATTTATTTTTGAAGGAATGTATGTGTAGAGGCACTGTCTACTAGGCAATCAGGAGAACAATCCACATGAAATATATAAGAACGTAGCAGTGAATGCAAAGCATAACTACTTTATTTAATGGAAAGAAAAACCATACATAGTTATTTCAATGCATTTGATATGCTAAAAGACTGTTCTTCATGACAATATTTATTCTACTAATGATAGATAAAGACAATCAATCGAATAAGTCATCGTTTTAAAAATCTGCAGGTGTGAACTCTGATGGAGATTGGGAGTAATTAGTGGCTACCAGATTTGTCTTAGATTTCTTCTTTAAGCTTTCTTAATACAAACCTTGAAGGTTCCTTCGAGTTCTACACAGTTTAGACAAGTGTCTAGTCATGCCACATTGATGACACTGGTCTTCCCAATCCTTCTTAGGTGGGGGTGCATTATTTTTGTTATTATCGTTTCTCCACCAAGTGAACTTCCGCTTTCCTGCATTTTTTGTTATTATGATGATTGTGTCCTTTGGCTTGCTTCTTGTTTGGTCCCCCTTTTGAAATTTCCCTTTCTTTTATTCTTCTGCTTGGAAGATGAATTACGAGCTTCTTGGAGGGGGCGTGCCAGGAGGGAGAATGTTATGAGAGGATAAAAGAAGCTATCTGTTTTGTTTAGCCATTAAGAGGCAGGTAAGCAGCTCTGAATATTTAATGAACTTTCATGTACAGTATTGATGCATACGAAGTGCTTCTTTTTCATGAAAAGACACGTAAGTCTTTTCTAGCATGTGATTTTCTGATACTTCTTCACCACAACTTCAAGCGTAAGGTGATGCTGAACGGTGCTGAGTTGTACTCAGCTATGTATTTAAAATCCGATGGTCTCAGATTTTCCCACTCATAACGAGCCCTTGGGAGAATAACCTCTTTTTGATGTTTATATCGTTCCTCAAAGGTCGTCCATAGGTTTAGTGGATCTTCGATCGTAAGGTATTTAGCCTTTAAGGTCTTGTCCTTATGACGACGAATATAGATTATTGCTTTTGCTTTATCAATATCTGTCGCCATAATTTTCTTTTGTGATTTTGGCATTGAGGGCTTGGACTCGCAAATGGAATTTTACATCCAATTGCCACCTGATATAGTTTTTCTCAGAGGCGTCCAAGATTTCAAAATCAATGCGTGTGATTTTAAC
Organism: Scilla litardierei; assembly: GCA_030789695.1. Lineage (NCBI taxonomy): Eukaryota > Viridiplantae > Streptophyta > Magnoliopsida > Asparagales > Asparagaceae > Scilla > Scilla litardierei. The sequence goes on along the minus strand of JAULAV010002062.1, from coordinate 20,787 downwards.
CATTAATCTAGAAAAGCACGATTGCATGAATATAAATTAATATATGAAACTGTAAGATATTTTATGCAGAAGCAATTTTAAAGCGAATAGGCTAATTGTATGGATCGACAAGTCACCACAAATAAATAATGTCCACAATCTAAATAATACAGGCGCTTTTTACATAAATAAAAAAGTACAACTTTGGAAATCACGTGAGTCTTATAAAAAATTTCTTCATCAGGTGTGTCCTCTGCCTTCATGGAAGCAGCCATCGGTCTTGGGCATTACATTATATTCATCATTACAGTTTTTCTTTCAAAAAATAAAAATGCAGGAAAATAAAAGTGAGACTTAACACCGATCCAAGACCACATTATAGACATTTATGCAAAAGTAGTGTTCAAGACATTTTAATCACATATAACATATCAGACATATAATATTCACAGGATATGAAAAATTCAAATATTTTATGCTTAATAATTAATTGGACGGATCGCAAGGCAACGTCATACACCTTTATGTTAGGTAACTAATGGTAGAGCGGTCACTGGATCCTCATAATTAATAAGCAAATGCTTACAAGAATAAGACAAATATATACCAGAACATGCCAGGTAATATGTGATTTATATCATATTAACATGATCCAAAAATAGGCATCACTGTAAAAGAATATGCTGGAAACATAAAATTACATACATTGGTAATGTGGACTGGTTCAGAAATTTTTTTGAAAAACTGATCAATGCCCCATTATTTTTATTTATTTTCTATCCCCTCCCCCATTTTGCTTTCTCTTTCTCTTCTTTCTCCTTTCTTTTTTTTCTTTTTTCATTTTGTTTTGTTTGAGGGCCCAGTCTTGTAGTAAAGGCTGCGGGCTTCGGCCCGCTAGAGAAATCCCCCCATTTTTTCTTTCAGTTGTGGGCTTTGGCCCGCAGCATTTCCTGTTCTTTTTTATGGTGTGCAGGTCGAGGCCCGCATCAAGGGTTGCGGGTCCAGCCCGCAGGGAGGAAGTAATTTTTTTTGATTTGTTGTAGGCCGAGGTCCTTAGTAAGGGATGCAAGCTTCATCTCACAACAATTTTTTCAATACTCCAACGAGGGTTTGGGGGGCACCTTCGCTAACAGCGGAGGCAACGCCCTGTCACCAGCAGCGACGACAGGGCGGGGGTTTGGCGCCACCGCCAGTGGCGACTACACACCACCGCTGCAGCGACGGTAGAAGCTCTGGTGATGTATTTTGTATATTTTTTTGAAACCCTAGTTGGGGTTTGGTTCACTACCGCATGCGGCGGCAATGGAAAAGTGGGTGAGTGGGGTTGTTCCAACAGCTTGGGGCCATCGGTCGATAGATGATTGTATTTTTTCGTTTCTATCGTCATACCTTATGGGGTTGTCGTCTGGTTGGCCGCCGCCACATGGTCGGTGGCTGGTGGTAGTCGCCATATCCCCCAATTATTATTATTATTGTGTTTGATGTTAATCTTGGGTATCGATGTGCAAAAAAATCATGATCATGATTACATTTACAAGGTTTTTAGATATACATCAAGATCGATTGAGACAGACATGTGATTTCGTTGATTGTTTCACACGAACAAAATCTGGTTCTTCAATGTCTAGATGGCAACGATCTCTCGATCCTTTGTCGTGTACCAAAACTTTCACAACGTTTGGTCTCTCTCTTTCTAAGGGCAGAGCGTGTTGATAACTTGTTGTTAATTGCTTTCTGCGGGAGACCACATGCCATTATTTATAGGGGAACAAGAAGAGTTCTTGCAATGGTGGTATACAGAGTTTATGTAGGATACAAACTCCTAATCTGCTACAGGATAGGATAGGACTTACATGTGCTTATGATGGACCTACATAACACCATTCATAATACATCAGGAATAATAATTCGATTGAATGTACATCAGTAATAATAATGTATATGTGTTGTCATCGTAAGATGTTTTACCACGCTAATGCACATATACAACAATTTTTTTAAAATTTTTTTTTCCCAAACGTGTTCTACACATCATGGATGCTCAACGTATCAAAAATCAAGTGACTTGAATGCTATTTGACCATTGATCGGATTCTTACAAATTCACTAGTTTTCAGAGCAATAATTTTTCAAACGAGTGAATCGAATGTCAAATACACATATAGTTCACATATATTTTGGTTTTTCAGATTTTATAGTATGTACAATAATCTATAAAATTTCAATAAAAAGAAATAACCTTTTTCTGCGCTTCCAACACAGGCATTTTCTGTGTCGACAGAATATACCATGTCTACTCATCATGTTATTCAATAAATAATCTCTAATGAATCTTTATATTCAAGATAAATAGATGAATATATGTATAATTTAAGAGAATAATGTATATATGATGTACCTATACATTATTTAAAAGAACAATTTAAGAAAAAATTTCCCACGCTAATGCACATATACATCATTTTTAAAAAATGTTTTTGGATATATTATACATATCATGGATGATTATCATACCAAAAATCAAATGAATCCAACGCTATTTGACCCTTGATCTAATTGTTGCAAATTCAACGGTTTTAGAACAATAAAACTTTTTTGCGTCAAAGTGGATCGATATTCAAATCCTTTGGGGCGCTCTCATATTTGGCAGTAATTTATAGTTTTAAAATGCATACAACAATCTTGAAAAAAATTGTTGATCTATATTCAAATCCTTTGGGGCTCTCCTATAGTCTCCTTCAACTTCTGGTATGCCACTGTCATCTGGTGTTCGCCACCGTTGAGGGATATATCCAATGTGCCCCTGAAGATGTTGAGTATCCCTAATGCTACCTATAGTGAGAGTACCTATGTGCAGTTGATGCCAACAGATTCTTGGCAGAGGAACCCCCTAATGACCCTTTGCCAACAGCCACTGCCACAGTCTCGGTTTCAGTGGTTCGGCAGCCCCATTCGGAAGTAGTACATGATGAGAGTTCCTCTTTGCAGTGCTCCTTGATGGAAGTCTCAGGGTTGGACAGCTTACTCCAGTCTAGGTAATGCGACTTACTAGACGCTCCTCCCAAATGTTCTTAATGAATATGATGATCTGGAACTGTCGCATGGTGGGGAAGAGATCTTTTCGTAGGGGGATTCGGGAATGGTTACAGTGTGTTAAACCATCCCTCCTAGCTATTGCAGAACCAAGTATATCTAAGGAATGAGTGTGTATGGTGGTATGCAAGTAGATTTTTTCTCATGAAATAGTTGTGGATCCAGTTGTTTATTTTGGTGGATTATGGCTTTGTTGGGATGGCTTTTCATTCGATCTGGAGGGATGCTCATCTTCCCCTCATTTGATTCAGGCCATAGTTAGGATGAGTGGATATTCAACCATTCTAGTATCTGTTGTGTATGCCCCTCCTAGCTGTTCAGCTTGCTGGCATTTATGGGAACAACTAGAACATTTTGCACTTGGAGTGGATCTCCCGTGGATGATACTGGGAGATTTTAATGATATTCTATGTTTCGCAGAGAAATTTAGTGGCGTTCTACCATCTATATCTAGATATTCTCGATTCCAGCAGATGATTTCATCATGTGGCCTCATGGACCTGAATTTTATTGGTAACCCATTCACTTGGTGTAATCAGCAGAAGGGTTATGCACGGGTATTGGAACGTCTGGACATGGTGTTGGCTAATCCTGCTTGGTGTCAGTTATTTCCACATGCCTTGGTCAGACATTTGTCAAGGTTGTACTCGGATCATTGTCCTATTCGTCTACGGTCGGAACCGTCTGTTTATATCAATTCCCTTTCTAAGCCGTTCTGGTTTCAAGCTTTGTGGTTATTGGAGGATGGGTTTAAATGGTATTTTGCTGTCATGTAGGCTCGAGCTCAGGGGGGTGGGGGTAGTAAGTTGAAGCAGGTTGCAGGGGACCTCCATTTCTGGAATAAGCACTCTTTTGGAAACTTGTTTCGATGGAAGAGATGGCTGAAGGGCATGATTGATGGAGTGCAGCGAGAACTTTCTGTTCAGTATTCTCACCAACTCTGTAAACTGGAAGAACGATTGATTGCTTAGCATGATGCCATTCTCTCTATGGAAGAGATCTTCTGGGCACAGAAATCGAGGGTGGATTGGTTCGTGCATGGGGATATGAATACATGATGTTTTCACATGACTGCTTTATGTCGAAGGCATCGTAATCGGATTTCTAAGTTGAAAGATGAGGCTGGTTCTTGGGTTTTGGAGGGAGGAGAACTACAGTGTCAAATAATGGAGTTCTATAAAGGCTTGTTCAGGAAGGACGCGACTGTCAGCTTAGGCCTCTCACATCCTTTATATCAGTATATCTCCTATGATCAAAGGATGTCTCTGGAACATCCGGTTTTGGAAGAGGAAGTTAAACATGCGCTTTCCAAATGAAGCACTTGAATTCTCTTAGTGTTGATGGCTTTCAAGCTGTGGTGTTTTAGGAGATGTGGGACACAGTCAGGCATTCATTGACTACTTTGGTTTCTGAGATACTAGTTAGGGTGGAATTTGATAAAGAGATTTGTAAGATACTACTGGTTCTTATTCCTAAGGTTCCGCACCCAGATAGGATGACGCGGTTTCGACGTTCTGTATAAATTGGAAACTAAGGTTTTGGTTAACAAGATTCGTCCTCTCCTGCATAAGTAGGTTAGTCCTCTTTAGGCTAGTATCATTCCTAGAAGGCAAGCATCTGATAATATCCTGGTGGCTCAGGAGACGATTCATACCATCAGGAGGTCGAAGTGTCGAGAGTGGCTTTTTGCGTTGAAGGTTGATTTGGAGAAGGCCTATGACCATGTTAGATGGGATTTTTTGGAGGATACACACCCTCTTTTTGGGTTTCTTCTTCCGGGATAAAGCTTGTTATGTTCTATATATCTTCCTTCCAGATCTTCGTTATGCGGAATGGGGTGACTTTCGGGTGGTTTTTGCCAAAAAGGGGTTTGCGATAGGGAGATCCTCTCTCCCCTTATTTGTTTGTTATATGTATGGAGTGATTGGGACTTCTTATTTTTGAGACGGTGGCAAACAAGTCATGGAAGCCTATTAAGTTGGGTCATGGGGGTCCCTCTATCTCCCACTTGTTATTTGTCGATGACATATTCTTATTTGGAAGAGCTAGTTTCCATGTAAGAGAGTTATTAGATGAGTTTTGTGCATCTTCTAGATCCAAGGTTAACTTGGAGAAATCCCGATATTTTATCTCACCTTCGGCTAGCTCTCACCTTCGGCTGGCCGTCATTATGCCTCCCGTATATGCTCCACTCTTGGTGTTGTTACCTCACTGGATCTGGGCAAGTATTTAGTGTAGGGGTTTTGGCGGACCCTCAGAGCTCAGATCTGTGTCCGTCCTAAGTCAGACGGACCACAGAGGCATAGCACAGCGGAAAAATAAAACTAGCTAGCTAAACAATTTAGCTAGGCCCTGAGAGAGCCAGAACCTAGCCCGATCTATGCCAACTTGGGGTGGATCTGACCACCCCAAGAGGGATCTATCCTATTGCAACGAAATTAAATTACACTAAAATTACTTCCCTTCAACAGAAGTGACGAATCCCATCGTAGTCATCTACTTACCTCGAGTGCTTCAGGTGTAACCCAACCTAAGATCTTTTAGCAGGCCTAGCTTCGAAGCTAGATCGTAGGTCTAAGCGACATTGTTCACTCACAGGTTAGTACATATGACTTCAGGTCTAAAGGACCAACTTACCTGTCATCACCCTAGAGTTATAATAAACAGTTTGGTTAAAGTTAACCAGTTATAACTCTAAGTTGGTCGTTCAATGAACTCATTCTCTAATGAGCACATGTGTCTCGTCTCCGACTTCACCAAGTCGAATGACTATGAGATCATCATTACCCTAAGGTAAGACAAAGACACAGTGGTCTATCCGATGTGCCGATATCCAGTTCTCGACACATCTATGACCTTGAACCGTTTAAGATTTAAGTTTCTATTCGGTCGCTTACTACTCATAATCAAGATCATATCTGGATACGTAAGGACCTAACTATAAGTCTATGAACATTATCTAAGTATATTATTCATCCGAATTCATACTTAGGATAATGGATACCATATATTCTATTAACAAGACGTACACTTAGGATAAATCGCCTTATGGGCATATATCCTCCTACATCTTCCACTTGCACTTAGGCTATTTATCTCGGTATCTCATACCGTTATAGCATATCAGTCACATTGGACATTCATATGAAAAACCTAAGAGTGGATTTACTAACGAGTATCTATAATGCTTTTTAATGGATCATTATTTGTACATCTCTTGATCACACAAGGTTGATCCTTGAAAAATGATTTGGATCAATTTTTCTTTCTTTGTATAGCTAACAATAAGCTCATACAATCTAGATGTATGGTCTAACATTTCTATGAGTCAGTCTCAGCTCATTCTAATTTTTCTGTGTCAATATGTCAAGTATATACATGACACCCTAAGTCTCTATATATTCGATTAAATCAAAACTGTATTGATTCAATGTTTTATGTAGATGATTCAAATAAGTTGGAAACTTTTTTATTTAGTCCGAGAAACCGAAACTAAGTATATGAGATAGCTCCCACTGACTTTACGAATTATCTGGTTAACTACTTATATTATATATCTAAATCATATTTAGAGTATATATATGACAAGCATAACCAATTGAGAAGTGCTTAGATTGAACGTACTAGTGTTGGGTTGGGTTTGACGAATGAGTCATATCAAGATCGGTTTAAGGAATCTTGATATTGACTTACTTGTCAAACGTCCTTAACTACATTTAATAATAACTCTTTAAGAATCAAATGTAATTTAATGAAGAATTAATCTTAACTTGCGTATAATTGTGATCACACACAATTTATACGCTCTTGGAACTTATACTTAACTATCGACTGACTATAACATAAAGTCAGCTCCAAACAATCAAAATTTTTCTAAAGCTATGCATCATAGTTCGAGAATTTATGCAACCAACTCAGATCGCCACATTCACAGAAATTTAAGCCATTCGTAACAAATCACAATTTTCAAAAGAAGTACATTTCCTGAGACATTTATTAAAGCAATGGATTCATAAGAATGAAGCATAATTTGTTTATCCAAATAAACTTTGAGTGTGAAACACTCAATCATTATTTTAACTTAAGGAACGATACATTTTATTCATAAAAGGAAATAAGTATCAGCACCGTCTTCTTCATGTCTCTTGAAGTCCTCGCACAGCCCCAGCAGAAACGATTGCTCAGATGCCGAGCGTCCTCGAAACTTCTTCCAACCTCTGCTTCATATCAGCCACCTGTATACATTACACAGATGTCTTAGTATCTCATACTATGTGATAAAGCATTTATGGAAATAATTATGCTTTATTGAATTTAATTTTTTGTACCTGAGGTAGAGGCATCAGTATGCCCCTTCTTCTTTTCTGCAAGGTAAACCTTGCAGTTCCTCTTCCAGTGGCCCATCTTATGGGAGTGAGAGCACTCAGATTTTGACGGAGTCCCTTTCATCTTTTTCTTCCCCTTCTTCACCTTGGTAGGTTGTGGGACCTGCCTCTTCTTACCCTTGCCTTTCGGTTGGTCTGAAGAAGCAGATCCAACAACCAATGCAGTCGGTTTCTTCTCGATTTCCTCAAACTGCCTAAGCATGTTGAGGAGACCAGGAAGATCCGTTTCAAAACTGTTCATAATGAAATCAGTAATGAAAGGCTTGAAGGCTGGGGTTAAAGACCTAAGGACAATGTCCACGGACATCTCATTGTCTAGGACAAAACCCAACTAGGAGTATCTTCTATGTACCCGATCATCTTAATGACATGATCTTGTACGGGTCCTGTCTCCATCTTAGTGCCCCAGAGGGTGCTCGTGGATTCAAACTTGGCAGATCTAGACCGCTTGCCATAGAACTCCTCTGCATTCAGAAGCATGCTTTAAACATCCAAATGTTCGTGCTTCCTCTGCAGTTCGTTATTCATTGAAACCAGAGTAAGGCACCTGGCCTTCTCTGCATCCCTCTGGTACTCTTTGTAGGCTTTCTTTTCCTCGGGTGTCGCATCTTCGTCCGGCTTTTCCAGAGGGTCCTTGAACAGTACGTATCCAATCCCGGCCAGAGAAAAGACTAACTTAATGTTTCTAAGCCAATCCTTATAGTTTGTTCCATCAAGCACATTCTTCTCTATCATATACTTTAGACATGAATCCATTCTGCAATTTAGTAGATACTTAGTAAGTATATGTTCGTTGTATAGTGTAAATGGTTTTTTAATAAAACTATATTCTCCCACTAAATTTATTAAAGCCATAATAATAAACATTTTATTATACAATAACATTTGTGAGAGTGTGATCCGACTACCCTGAGCCTGACAACCTTGAGTGTGTCTCAACAAGTTGTCCGACTCTACAGTCGGTAGACGAACTCATCGTCAATCATAGTAAAATATGATTCCCTTTCGATTTTTACCCCTAGTCATTTATGTTAATGAGTGTACTCATTTAAATCACAATGGCTAGCCTAATCGGACCCTTGTTTTTGCGTCTAGCCTGACTTGCCCCGGCGCTCGGTGTATCCACGACACATCGTTTTGGGTCAGGTCTTATACTACATCTTTGGTTAGACTCAGCCGGTGCTCGGTGTATGCACGAGACGACGGTTTGGGTCAGGTCAAGATGTTATCAAGAAATAGGTTTCTATAAGATTGCTATGTCACAGCTTGAGTGTAGCTCAACAACCGTAACACGGGTCTCACAGTTGCCAACTTCTAAAACAAGGAGAGCTACGATTTATCTTGAACAAGATTATTATCGTATTTGACTTAGGTATAGTCGATGGTCTTACACAGTCATGATTCGACTCCTTGCGATCCAACAGACACGGTCAGGAAATTGACTAAGCCATGACCACTTGGCCCCTAGACAAGCTAGGGTGGTCCAGCAAACTTAGCCAAGCACAGTGACCGACATCATGATCCATTGAAGGAGGTTCATCAATTCTATGTTCGTCCATCAACTAAACAGCTTTTAATTAATACTAGTTAATTATTATCAACCAGTTGATCCTAAAATTCGAAATTTTTATGGATTTGTTGAACAATTTTTATTAGATCCTTATCAACTATAAGGTTCATATGTTCATCGTGCTACCCCAATCTTATTAGGATTTTAATAAAACAATTACAACATTTTACAAAATTAGTCATTTAATGATAATCATTATTAAAACAATGATTGTTAATAAAAAGGGACTACTCTAATCTGGTATTAGGTTTTGATGTTGTATTTGTTCATTTAAAACGTAGCATGTCACTAGTCATTAAAATTTTATCTTATAAACTTTTAATCAATTAATGGCTAACCTAAAGGGTTCATGAATACTCTATTCATCATGTCCATTAAAACATAAACCAACTAATTTAATCACATAAAATTAAAGGTTCAATAAAGTGACATACATTGAGAACATGAAAGTTCAAAATTATCTATGACATAATTAAATAACTTGCAAATCTAAAATTTAACATTTAAGTTCAAAGATCTAAAATTTTAAAGCTTGAAGCACTTTTATCTTTAACATTTGGTTTCATAAAATTATTAAATAATTTTAAATTCAAACCTAAGATTTAAAATTTAACGAAACATTTCTAAGATTAAATTATCGCATAAAAATAATCTTGAAACTATATATAATTAAAAGAAATAAATTTATAATTCCATCTCATGAGAATAAAATTTTTCTTTATGTTACATATACTTTAAAACATTTTTAAAACATTTTTAAAATCGTTTGAAATTAATTTTAAAACTTTCAGATAAAGTTTAAAAAACTTTCAACCTTTATGTAACTAAAAGAAATAAATTTTCAATATCATCTCATGAAATAAAATTTTTTCTTAATGTTACATAAACTTTAAAAAACTTTTAAAAACTTATTAAAATTATTTTATCTCATAAAATAAAATTTTAAAAGGCATTTAAACATAGAAGACCTATTAAATTTATCACATAAAATTTAAAACGTCCCCAAAAAAAATTTTTTGTTATAAAAACAATTTTTAAAACAAAAAAATTCTAAACTAATTTTAACATAAAGTTAAAATATCCGTATGTTCAAAACAAGCAATTTAAAAAAAATTTAAAACCGTCGCAAATATAGATCTAGGAGCGTAACGAAGCTCTGATACCACTGTAGGGGTTTTGGCGGACCCTCAGAGCTCAGATCTTTGTCCGTCCTAAGTCAGACGGACCATAGAGGCATAAAGCACAGCGGAAAAATAAAACTAGCTAGCTAAACAATTTAGCTAGGCCCTGAGAGAGCCAGAACCTAGCTCGATCTATGCCAACTTGGGGTGGATCTGACCACCCCAAGAGGGATCTATCCTACTGCGACGAAATTAAATTACACTAAAATTACTTAGAGAACATACCCGGAATCTCGACCCTGGGGCGGGCAAGATGTACCGCACCTGCTTCTAACGCTCCTCGTAGTCGAAACGCCTTGACTCAATCCACCCGAGCCGCCTCGCACCTTTGAACCGATCTGCCCGAGCTGACACCCTCCTCCAAGCCGATCACACGCGATAGAAGGTTTCACTTGAGTAGACCCACATCTTAGACATCTAGATCCTAATCCAAACCCCCTTCGTAGTCGTGCTAGGACTAGTCGGGAGAATAGGAAGAAGAGAGAAAGAATAGTTTAGTCGTATATCGAGGTTGCTCTAAAATCCGGAGCTACTCGATCGAGAACTTGGTGCATTTTTCAACGAAAAGAGTGCACCCCTATTTATATAGGGAGTCGGCACCTCTCTTTTCGTTGCGAGCAATGTGGGACAAAAACAAATAGAGGAGAAATTAATTTAGCTAATTTAGCTTTAATTGAAGTTTAGTAAGTTTTTCATAAAACCCAACTTCAAAGAATTAATTCTCTTTATCCATTAAACTTTAGACACCAAATAAGCTATCAATTAGAAGGGCTTCGAATGGTGAACATGTAGGAATGAACGGTGACGAATTTCGACTTCATTTGACCCCTCAAACAATTGCCCAAAGATGGGCTAAAAGTCAATTTTCGTAGCCGTCAAAAGGGGTTTATAAAAACCCTATTAACCTAAGTTGCGGGCGCGCCCGCTAGGCTTAGCGCGTGCACCAGCCCAAGGCAAGAAGTGGGCAGGCGCCGGCCCACTGGACAGCGAGCGCGCCCGCTGTTTCCAGCAGGCCGTGCCCGCTGAGCAGCAGGGGTGCGCACGCTGCAATCAACGGTTCACGCCTGCTGAGCAGCGGGCTGAGCGCATGTTGCTGACAGCGGGACGTGCCCGCTGAGTAGCAGGCATATGTGCCCGCTGTTTTCCTGCGGGCTGCACCCATTTACCCTTTGCGGATGGGTCTGTTAGCCCAAGTGGGTCTAACCCACTTTGCCTCGGACTGTTTTTACGTTTCTAGGCTCGTTGAGCTCTGATTTGGATGCGGTTTGAACCTGTGTTTAGACCGAGACGATCCCGTCAACCAGGTAGCCCTTTCCCATGCTTTTGTTCCTACAAATATGGTCGTAACTAATTTACGATGCGTTTAATTTTTGTTTGCATCAAATGCAACAATGTCCCTATTGCATCTACGACTTAGTCTCACAACTGGCTTGTGAACCTTAACTATTCCATTTCATCGAATGAATTTCTCTTATTAATATTCGTATTACTAAGACACAAATGCTACTTTGTATGAGACCCTACAGCCTGACCTTACTATAGGTTGGGGCTCACGACGGCCACTATGAGCAGTTGTTGTTGTCCCTGTTTCAAAATCATCATAACGCGATCGACCCATTGACAAAAGTATCGTTGGGTTCACTTTGGCTATGTCAGTGATGAATACCATTAGCTATAGTCCCTTCGTCAAGACTGTGTCCCTGTTGGCCTAGGGTATGATTTACTGTCAACCCCATTAAACAACATTAGTCAGTATACGACAGTCTTTGTTGTATTCACGTTGTACATCTTACAACGTACCTCGACCGAGGTTTAACACAAAGACTGTACTGAACCTGTGACACTTACTTTCCTTCAACGGAAGTGACGAATCCCATCTTAGTCATCTACTTACCTCGAGAGCTTCAGGTGTAACCCAACCTAAGATCTTTCAGCAGGCCTAGCCTTGAAGTTAGATCATAGGCATAAGAGACATTGTTCACTCACAAGTTAGTACATATAACTTCAAGTCTAAAGGACCAGCTTACCTATCATCACCCTGGAGTTATAATAGACAGTTTAGTTAAAGTTAACCATTTAATAACTCTAAGTTGGTCGTTCAATGTACTCATTCTCTAATGAGCACATGTGTCTCGTCTCCGACTTCACCAAGTTGAATTACTATGAGATCATCATTACCCTAAGGTAAGACAAAGACATAGTGGTCTATCCGATGTGCCGATATCCAGTTCTCGATACATCTATGACCACGAACCGTTTAAGACTTAAGTTTCTATTCGGTCGCTTACTACTCATAATCGAGATCTTATCTGGATACGTAAGGACCTAACTATAAGTCTATGAACATTATCTAAGTATATTATTCATCCGAATTCATACTTAGGATAATGGATACCATATATTCTATTAACAAGATGTACACTTAAGATAAATCGCCTTATGGGCATAAATCCTCCTACATTTAGGTGTGCCGCGGATTTACAGTATAGTCACTAAACATACTTATATGGAGGTCATAGAAAATATCAGTTCCAAGTTATCTGGGTGGAAATCTAAGCTTATAAGTCTGGCTGGTACAACTACCATGATTACCTCAGTCACGTCTGCGATTCCCGCATGTACTATGTTTACTACTAGACTTCTAAGCATACTACATCTGCAATAGACAACTGGAATGTGTCTTTTCTCTAGTGTGGGACTGAGGACAGGAAGAAGATCCACCTTGTTAATTGGATAGATGTGTGCAAGCCTAAGAAGTTGGGTGATTTCGGTATTCATGCAATGGAGTTTCATAATCTAGTCATGCTGTAGTGATTAGCGTGGAAGTTTTTGTAGGAACCTCACTCTCTTTGGGTTCGGCTACTACGAGCAAACTATAAACTTCCTGATGACATCCTCTTGTTCATTTACAGTCTTGATTCGGTACCTGCGGTGTGGTCCTATGCTTGGCACAGTATTGTCCATGGTTTGCAGGGGCTATATTCGGGGCTAATGAAGAGGTTGGGGGATGGAGATTCTATGGATTTTTGGAAAGATAATTGGCTGGGGAGAGCTCTTATTTCTCATCTTTCTCCTGTGCCAGATATGGACTCAGCTCTGGTGCGGGTTTGTGAGTTTATCCGTGATGGATCTTGGGATATTACTAAGCTACTCTTGGCAGTACCGGAAGATGTGGCTCAAGCGATCATGGCGTATCCTCTACCCCGGGTCGTAGGACAACATGATACATATATTTGGAAGTATACCTCTCATGGAAAGTTTACTACTCAATCTTCTTATTTCCAATTACTGCAAGCTTCGAATCCAGGTGGGGATTTTAAATTTGCATGGTTATGGACTTTGCCGTTACCTGCCAGATGGCGTCATTTTCTCTGGCTAGTCTGTAAAGACAGGATTGTTACTAATAAGCTGATGTTCAATCGTGGTATTTCGAAATCGACCACATGCAATTCCTGTGATTCTTTTCCTGAGACGACACTACATGCTCTTCGTGACTACCTGAAAGTGAGGATGGTTTGGGGATGAGCTCTATCCTACTTTCGTATTTTCAGACTTCTTCACTTTACTGCTTTCGGATTGGCTTATAGAATTTCTCCATCAGAAGGCATTGCCTTTCCCTCAAGTCGCCCTCTTTGCTACCTATCCGTGAAAGATTTGTGGTTTAAGATGCTGGCGAATTTTCACTCCTACTGCTATGGTTGAGGATGCGTACTTTACTAACAGACACATTGCTCTTGCGGCCATCGAGGTGACTCGGGTATTTGGAAGGTCGCTAATTACTTCTTTCGCCACTTCTCTTATCCGTTGGACCCCACCTCCTAGGGGTATTCTCAAGCTGAATGTCGATGGTGCTAGTAAAGGGAACCCGGGTATCTCCGGGGCTGGGGGAATTTTCTATGGTGATAGAGGGAATTGGATCCTTGGTATTTCTGTGTACATTGGTTTCTGCTCTAGATTGAATGCAGAATTTCAGGCTCTTCGATGGGGTCTTGAGATTGCCTGGAGTAAGGGCATCCATGACAATATTTGAGAATCAGTTTCGTAGGTGGCTCTACACCTTCTTAAGGCACTTGACGTATCATCTCATCCTCCCCTGAGTTTAATTTTGGATATTAGGCTGTATGCCTCCAGATTTTATTTATGCTCCTTTCGGCATATCTTGCGTGAGGCAAACTTCTGTGCCGATGCTCTTGCGACCGTGGGTTGTACTTTAGATCAAGGGCGATGCAATGATTTTTTCCTACCATGGGCTACCCTAAATATTCTAGTCATCAAGAACTCAAACAATTAATATTACGTAGTGTATAGAAAGGAATCATTTTTGAGTTAAGTCATGTAGATGTCTATTGTCTATTGAGAACAACCGTTTAGAAAATTCACACTCCATTACTTTTCCAAATGTTCAACTCTTTTAGATTTTTTGATGTTGATATTTTAAAATTTCAATACATCAAACATGTGAAACTAAAATTGAATAGATAGACATTGGTGTCAAGACAACTATGAAAAAACCTAAATTGAAAAAAAACAAATTGAATAGAATCGACATTAGCATGGCATGTTAATGAAGAGGAAAATACCCTAATTTACAGACAAGATAAGTTCCAAAACTCTTACGGCATTGGCGACGAAGCTTTACCTGGGGCAAAAATTCAGCACTGTCGCGCATCGAAGAGATCGACGCCCAGGGTTCGTTAGGCTTCAGTAATCGAATTGAAGAAAGGAATCGCATGATTACCCCATTAAAATGATCCAAAGTTCGCTGATAGCCGATAGCCGATTATGTTTTGACTTCCTCTCATCCTGTGGGTCTTTGTCACAACCTGTCAGTGGCAGAGCTAGGAAATTTTCATGATCTCTGGATCCGAGAACGGAAAATGAATTTAATGCCGAAAAGTGAACACTATCATTGTCCACTAATTCAAGCTCATCAATTCTACTCCCATCCCCTACATGCTACCCTCGGTATAGCCCTCTGAGATGTCAGAATCTTGCACGTGTGCATAGTTGTTTGGCCTCATATTGGATGTGAATGGGCTAACCATCAAGCCATCGGTGCATAGACTGCATGCCGGACTCAGTGCCCTCAGTGTCGTTCTTGCCTTTAAAACCCTATGATTATTACTTTTAATATCATCATTATTGAATAATAATTAATCAATACATCAATCTAGTAATTTCCTTGCAAATTCATAAATAAACAAAAATCAAGAAGACGAATTCACATGGAAGAACAATGTGAAGTTGGACCACATTGACGGTCCTAGTTTTGAGTTATTTTCTAACTAATTGCTTCCATTTTCTCCCTTTATTTTAGGGCTTGTTCTTTTGCTGGAATAGAGAAAAATGGAATAGGGGAAAGTTTTATTCCAGGGAGAGAGAAAATGGAGTTTTGTGTTCTTTTGGGTGGAATAGAATATGAAAAGTGGGGTTTGGAATAGAAAGTGGGGTCCATATTCTATTCTTGTGTTCTTTTGGGATTGGAGAGTTGGAATGAAAAAGTGGAAAGGGGATGAGTTGGAGGGGTAAGAGAGAGAGATGAGAGAGTGGGGCCCACCATTCCCAAGGATTCCATTCTTTTCCAAGCAAAAAGCTTGGACTTCTGACAGCCCCATGGATTCCCAAACCCCCCCACCACGTAGGCGCATTCCACAGTTTGCTTTTTACGCAAAAGAACAGAACGAAGGGAATAGAGGGGCGTAATAGAGTGAACAGCCTATGAACAGTGACAAATTTTGATTTCCCGGCCCTATTCCCCGCAAAAGAACAGCCCCTTAAGGGAAGCATTTAGTGGAAAATCAATGAAGTTGGAGTGGAAAGCAATATGAACTAATTAAGGAAATGGGCAAGCAAAATTGCAACTCCCAGAGTGACAGGATCCATCCGAATCACGCAATCCAGGCCTCTTCCCAAGATCAGATCTCAGAGAATCTCAAATTAATTAACGCCAAGATCGATGTACGTGAATTTCAAAGAAATTTCTGTTTAATTCTAAATGACCAAGAAAAAAGTGGGGAAACAGCGAACCAGATAAGCTCTAAAAGCGGCCTGGATCTTGACCGCCACCAACTCCTCCCTCTTCCCGCCACTGCCGTGGCCCACAGACCCTCTTGTTACTCGTCAGTCTCACCACCGTCATGGCAGCCTACGAGAGAGAGCGACGCCAATTGCAGACTAGGGATTTCTTTTCAGTTTTGTTCATTGGGGCTACAAGTGGGGGTGTGGGCAGCTGTTGGAGTCTTGGAAAGAGATTTGGGCAAGGGTTGATGCTTTGGTTTTTCAAAAAAGACCTGAGAGGGCAATGGCCCCCTGGGCTCCTCCCCTACGACCTGGGCTAAATTTAGCACCTAATTGTTTGGATACTGGGCTAATTCATAATTTTTTAGGCTAATTAAGTTGTGGGCTCTTGGGCTAAGTACATTTATACACGATTTTTCCAGAAACTGACCCGAGCTATAGCCCTGGTCAACCCAAACGTGGCTCCGCCCTTACTTTAGATACTGAGCTTCAGATGTGGGATCATCCACCAGCTAACTTATCACCTGTGATCCAGCTGGATGTAATGGAGATAGGGGTACCAAGGGGGTTCTCCCTCTGATTTGCTATAATTTAATTCTGATGCATAAAAAAAAGAAGTTTTGTGAAGGAAAAAGTAGGAAAATAGGTGTAGGGGGTAAGAGCCCCCTCTACCCTCATATTTATAGCTTTCAATGATGGGTCGGATACCCAATAGGCCTCATTGGCCTATTCATAACACTTCCCCTTATCCAACCAACATTGAATAAGAGGTGGATTCTTCAGGATCCGAGTTAGGATAACTGCCTTGTTAAATAAAGAACAGTTAATCCATAACTTTCCCTGTTTTAGGGATGTGTCTAGGGGTGGATGCTTCAGGATCCAGAGTCAACGAGGTTGCCTAGTCAAAACCTTGACTACGGAAAACCCTGTGGGAAAAAACCAGTAGCCAAGGGAACAGAGTACAACTCTGCAGTTGACTCCCCCTCATCTGACCAAGCTTCAGGCTTGCAGATTTTCTATGAATCTATACATTAGTCTCATATGTATCTATGAGTTCATAGTCCTCTTATCCGGACCCAGTTTACATTTTCCCACTCTCCTCATCCCAATCCCATATACAAGTTTCTCAAAGATACTAGTAGGCAGGGATTTGGTAAGCAAATCCGCCAAGTTATTACATGATTGGATCTTTTGTACCTCAATCTACTTTTTCTTCTGAAGGTCGTGCGTCCAGAAGAACTTGGAGGAGATATGCTTTGTCTTGTCGCTTTTGATGTAGCCGTCCTGTAGCTGGGCTATACATGCTGCATTGTCTTTATGGAGAGGAGTAGGTGCAAGTACGCCGGTCATCAGGCCGGTGGAGGTGAGAATGTGCTGGATCACAGAGCGTAGCCAGAAACTCTCCTTGCTTGCTTCATGGATCGCTAGGAGTTCGGAATGAGTGGATGAGACAGTTGTCATGGTCTGGGACTTCTCTGTATGAGGATCGGACCTGTATCCTACATCAGCATAACCAACTAAACCAGTTGATGCCTCTTTTCTGTAGAATAGACCTAAGTCTATGGACCCTAGGAGGTAGCGTAGAAGATGCTTAACTCCGGCCCAGTGCCGTTGTGTATGTGCATCACTATATTTGGCTAGTAAGTTGACTGCAAATGCTATGTCAGGGTGAGTGCAGGTAGCTAGGTAAAGGAGTGCACCGATAGCACTTAGATAAGGCACTTCAGGGCCTAGTACTTCCTCCCCCTCTTCCAGCGGCCAGAAGGGGACTTTATGCACATCCAATGATCTGACGACCATTGGGGTACTGAGGGGGGTGGCACTTATCCATCTGAAACTTTTTCAATAAGTTCGATGTGTAAGTTGACTGATGTAACAGGATCCCATCGTTAAGATGCTCTATTTAAAGGCCTAAACAGAATTTTGACTTTCCGAGGTCTTTCATCTCGAATGTTTCTGTCAGGCTTCTAGAAATCTCGGCGATCTCTTCAGGAGATCCGATGAGGTTCAGGTCGTCCATATAGACGGCTATAATGACAAATCATGTTGCCTTTGCTCTTATAAAGATGTAAGGATAGACTGGGTCATTTGTAAATCCTTGTTTTGCAAGGAAGTCCCTCAATCTGTTATACTACATCCTTCCAGATTGTTTTAGACCATATAATGATCTTTGCAGTTTCACTGAGTAGATGTCACGTTGTCTCTCTTTTAGTGCAGCAGGCAAGGAATAACCGTCAGGCAATCTCATATAGATGTCTCGGTCTAAGTTGCCATATAGCTATGCAGTCACGACGTCCATAAGCTGCATATCTAAACCCTCTTGGGCTGTTAAGCCAATGAGGAATCGGAAGGTGATCGCGTCCATGACCGGTGAGTATGTGGCTTCAAAATCCACCCCTGGACGTTGGGTAAAACCCTGCGCTACAAGCCTTGCTTTGTAGTGAACGATCTCATTTTGTTCATTTCGTTTTCTAACAAATACCCATTTATAACCCACAGGTTTTACACCTTTTGGTGTCTGGACTATAGGTACGAAGACCTTACGTTTGGTGAGTGAATCCAACTCCACTCCTATTACCGCTTTCCACTTCGTCCAATCATCTCTGCTTTGACATCCTGTCAGAGAGCATGGTTCAATATCATCATCACAATACGCAACGTTGATGGCAATATTACACACAAATGTGTCATCTATGTTTGTGCTCTTTCTGTCCCAATACTCTCCAGTCTGTACATAGTGTACCGAAACTTCATTTTCTCCCGGTTTTTCCTCTGTTTGAGAGTTTGGGAGAGATGTGGTAGCAGGGCTTATAGTAGCATCCTGTGGTGGTATTTGTTTACCATTGCCAAGGGTCCTACTCTTTCGAGGGACTTGGTCCTTGGATCTCGGTGGTCGTCCTCTCTTTTTGAGAGGTCCAACCATTTCTACTGCATGCGGATTGCATCCATTTTGCGGTATGTCAATCCTAGCTGGAGTGTTAGCAGCATGGACGTGTGATCTGACAATCTTCTGGTTGTCAGTATATTTGTCCGGCAAGAGATGGACAATGTTTTGGATATGGAGAATCTTCAGGACCTCCTCCTCACACTGGCTTGTGGGCGGATCAAAGTGACATAATGTCTTTGTATCCCAAGTAATACAGTCTAAAGCTTCGGGCTTCTTTGTCTGTGAGCCTAGTCTTGGAAATGATGTTTCATCAAATTCACAGGCTTCTAGACGTACCTTGAAAACGTCTCCCGTAAGGGGTTCTAGTAATCTTATTATGGAGGGGGTGTCAAACCCAACATAAATGCCTAGAAGACGTTGTTGACCCATCGTTGTCCTTTGTGGTGGTGCTATGGGGACGTATACTGCACAACCAAATATTCTCAAGTGTGAGACAATTGGTGGGGCTCCAAGTGCTAGTTGCACTGGAGAAGATGACTGACCTCCAGAAGGTCTTAATTTTATTAAAGATGCAGCATGCAAAATTGCATAACCCCATGCATTCACTGGCAGCTGGGATTGAAGTAATAATGGACGAGCAATCCATTGCAGTCTCTTAATTAGAGATTTTGCTAACCCGTTTTGGGTGTGAACATGCGCTATAGAATGTTCGACTTCAATTCACTGTGCTTGGCAATAGTCTAGAAAGACTTGTGATGTAAACTCCCCCGCATTGTCCAGACAAAGTTTCTTTATCTGGTAGTCAGAGAAGTGGGCCCCCAACCTGATTATCTGAGCTAAAAGCTTTGATAGTGCAAGGTTTCGGGTGGACAGTAGACCCACATGTGACCCCTTAGTAGATGCGTCAATCAGGACCATAAAGTACCTGAACAGACCACTTGATGGGTGTATAGGCCCACAAATGTCTCCGTGAATTCTTTCCAGAAAACTTGGAGACTCCAGGTCCACTTTCAGTGGAGAGGGTCTTGTAATCAGTTTACCCTTATAACAGGGTGGACATGGGAATTTACCTTTTTGAAGAATCTTCAGGTTCTTCAAGTCTATGCTCCTGGAGCTTTTTATGATGCAGTACATCATAACAGATCCAGGGTGTCTCAGTCTACTATGCCAGAGTTGGAATTCTGGTGTTTGGGGGCACTGCAGGTGCTCCGCCATTGATGTTTCTGGAGTTTGTATACTTGTTTGGTAGAGTCCCGAGGGGAGTCCCTTGAAACGTTCCACAAAGGTTTTTGAACCATTTGTAAGAGACGTTACAAGCAAGTATTCCCTTTCATTTTCCTCGACCGTCTCTAAGTGATATCCGTTAAACGGATATCTTTAAAGCGTAGGAGGTTTCGGAAGGATTTAGGGGAGTATAACGCATTCCTAAATGTGATTTGTGTGTTATTGGGGAGCAGTATGATTGTTTCCCCTGATCCTTCGATTATATTAGCTAGTCCTGAGATTGTTCTCAGTGGACCAGAGTAGCTACTTATGCTCGTGAAGTAGTCTATGTTTTGAAGGATCGAGTGCGTCGATGCACTATCCACTAGGTAAATTGATTCCATATCTATATTAAGAAAGACATTTAAGCAGTGAATAATATGAAAAAGAAAAGATCAACTTTCATCTAAG
>JAULAV010002061.1:0-25000 GCA_030789695.1 Scilla litardierei | reverse complement strand
ATACTTGCAAGCTTTTAAGAACAACAAAAGGGACTCTCTAAATTCATACAATCAATTCTTATCCACATCAAGCATTTCATAGAATTTAATATACGAATGTTGGCGATGCACTTTTCAATCAAGAGTTATAACAGAAGCATATAAGAATCACACCAAACATGCAATGGAGAATGGAATAAATCATGGCATTCACATATTTATATCAATTCATAAGAAATCTCCATAGCTAAAGTAATTCGCTAGTCTCAGTATTATCAAACTTCCCCATTCGTGCACCTCTCCACTCTAATGTCGCACTCACTCATATGGTCAAGTGAATTCACCCCTCAAGCCTAGCTTGAGGCATCACATCTAAAGGAATATGATAGTGAAAATGGGATTTTTGCCTTGGTTTTCCCAAGTATTTTGTGGCTTCGATAATGAGATAGAGAAATGTTTTTTTCTTTTGGACTTTGTTTCTCATTTTTCTTCTTGGATTTTTGTAGGAGCAATTTGATCTGTAATTTTGATTTTTGGCTCCTTTTTGGTTTTTTGGACTTTTTGGAGCAACCTTTTTCTTTTGTGGGGATTTTCGGGAAATAGATGCGATATAAGTAGCTTAGGAGGTGAACTCAAGTGACACGTAGAGAATAAAAAGATATATGTGGAGAAGGAAATAATGTAACACTCGGTTCACTCTAAGATGTGCACAAATGGTTCAATAAAATAATACATCAACTAAACTTATATGTAAGAATGGATATTCTCAATCATTTCAATAGATAGTGAAGTCAAGCAGTAAAGTTTACAATCATATCAGGCATGCAACAGAAGGTGAATAAGACAATAAGGCAGATGCTTCCGTTATACAATTGATGCGTGAATCTTGGTGCACTTCCAACAAAAGCATACTAAACACTAATCCATACATTTAGTTTCAATTAATATCATGCATTCATGTAGAGGAATCATCAAAAGAAATAGATTTGCAAGCACATGTGAATAGCAAGACTATGGAATACTCTAAGTAGCATGACAAGGAATAATTAGCATCGTGATGGTTGCTAAAGCATTAAGAGATATCATCATAAGGAATATATCTAGCAAAAGAAGGAAAAGAAAATAAAAAAATAAAAAAATAAAAGAAAGGAAAGAAAAGAAAAACACACACACACAATATGATGCATGAACACACATAAAAGGAAAATAAGATGGAAAATTCAAAAAAATGATGCAAAATTTTTTTAAAAATTCTAAAAATCCTAAAATAAAGTAAAAAGGCAACTAATGCATCTAAGTGGCATGGAAATGCACTCCCCCAAGCTTAAACTTTACATTGTCCTCAATGTGATCATAATGGAAGAATATGAGGAACAATGATAATAATAAGGGGGTGAATGAAAAATGATGAAATGAATGACATGAAATCCTAATGCAACTACATGCACATACAATGATGCATGAGAGCGCCTTTCCTATTCAAATGACTCGATCAAAAATGTCACGGCTTTGCTAAGCGAGATCGAGTCAAACGAATAAGACTGTGAGTACTCACTTGAAAGAGATGCTCAATGGGTGGTGAGAAAAAAGGATATTACACATCAAAATATGAAGAGGGCAATTAATATACATAATGGGTTTGGGGTATAAAAATTTTTGTTGCCGTCATATGAGGTGATATTTATTCAAGCAAATCTACACAGTCCTCTCGCTGTCAAGAAGATTCGAGTTTATTTAAAGCATAAAATTTCTACACTACTGGATTGATATCACCTATACCAAAAGGCGGATCCAGTATCTTTGCCGGTGCAGACAACTGCTCTAATTGCTCTTTCCGTGGCTCTGCCAGGCGCGTGTGTCCACGAACACCAACGAACTCTAGCAATGCATCCTCCAGCATTCCCACAAGGACTCCACCTGTACCCTGCAGAGAATAAGATGCATCAGTTTGCTGCAAAAATTTCACACTCATAAGAAAAGTATTCCAAAGAGGATCGTCTATAGAAATATATGAAATAAATAGTGGTGGACAATACTTCCCTGGAAATAATTCAATATCCTCTTGCACTGTGATAGCTATCTCCGTGGTATCCTCTCTCGGCTACTCAGGTAACTCTGCTCCCGAATCAATTGAACTACCGCTCTCCTCGTGTTCGCACCTGCCATCAAAGGATAAGTCAGTGTATAAACCGGTGTCACAAAATGATTCATCA
The DNA here is from genome assembly GCA_030789695.1 of Scilla litardierei. Taxonomy (NCBI): domain Eukaryota; kingdom Viridiplantae; phylum Streptophyta; class Magnoliopsida; order Asparagales; family Asparagaceae; genus Scilla; species Scilla litardierei. The sequence goes on along the minus strand of JAULAV010002061.1, from coordinate 22,808 downwards.
AGTATACTTCCCTGAATGTGGGTATCCCAAGGTAGCTCTTCTCGAGCGTTGATCTCTTCGGTGCATGTTTCTATGACTTCATTCATTATCGGCTGAAGGACTCCGTCAAATTCCAGATACAGCTTATCATTTCTAATATCGACCCTAATGTTGCCTTTGATTGTTTCTTCCGGGGAGAGTTGATCAATGATGTAGGTGGCGAATAGTTGTTCAAGGTGGTCCTCTATATTGATGGCAATAGGTCACGTGGTCTGAACTTCATCCACGAGTACCTCCAGTAGGGATGCAAAAGTTTCATCGTGTTGCATGTCAGAGTCTGTACTCATCATTGCGCTTTCTAGATAACCTGATCAACAAAGACAAATACCTGAAAATAATATCAGTGGCACAAGAGAATATAGAAATGATAATAATGGTGGTGAGGGTGAAAATTTCTTTTTGTTAATTTTTTTCTTCGTAGTCTAATCAACCTAATTGTGACAAATTGGCACCCAACGGGAAACACCTCCCCGGCAACGGTGCCAAAAACTTGATCGCTCCAAAATGTAACCCAAGAGCACAACCTAGTATGGCGCAAATGCACGGAGATAAATCCCCGGCAACGGCGCCAAAAACTTGATCGGCCCCGGATATACACCCGAAGAATGATTGTAGTTTTACCGCAAGCGCAAGGTCAAGTGGCGAGCGGGTATCGAACCCGAAGAGGTGGTGTTGGTTCCATCATGAAGTCTACTATTCATAAAAAATATGAGAAAAATACTTTAACCAATGGAATGATAGCAGATTTCAAAATAGTGGAAGGCTGTCTGAAAATCTGGGCGCTCATGTCATCGGCATCACTCGACCGAGTGGGATTCTTCACTCGGGCGAGTGGACTTCTCTACTCGGCCGAGTACGGTCTTCTAATGTTCTCCCCAGAATTTCAGAGAGTCAGCTTTGATTTCTTTCAGAAGTCCTGACTCACTCGGGCGAGTGGCGATCTCTACTCGGCCGAGTGGATGTAACCACTCGGTCGAGTACATTGCGGCTCAAGATCCCTTCGTATCAGTTGTACTCGGCCGAATGCGCTTCTTCACGCGGCCGAGTGGGCTTTGTTACTCGACCGAGTGGCCTGTTTCTGGAGTCAACTATTCTCATCCTCGCCTCTTCGTCGATTCTATCGATTTCCTTCTTCTTCCACTCATCATCCAGCATCGTTAGCTTCTTGATAGGGCCATAGGTGACGCTCCGGTACATGTAAAAGTCCTTTAAGCTCATTTTTGCTCCCAATTGCTCCATTTTTCCTGAAATCTGACAAAAACAAGAAATAGTGAAAAGTAACACAATATCGTCGAATACTCGTGAAAATCGCAATATGAGCAATCGAAATGGCGTGAAAACATACAGGAAAAAGGTGTAAAATATGGACCGATCAGCTAGGCCTTAATTATTTTGTGTACTTTGTCTTAAAAACTCTGGAGTTAAAAGTGTAATGACTATTTATGCTGCTTCTGAGAAATTCGCGTGCATGGACCTGCTTTGCTAAAACAACGCCTATTGTGCTTAAGTCAAAGAAGAAAGAAAAAAGTACTTCTTCTTTGCTTTAAGCACATGCAGATCTGCTTGCGTCCTCATTCCCAAGTATAATGGGAAGCGATGCGTGATAGGTTTTAGTGGTGGCCCATGCTGGTCCTCCTCTTTGCACTCTGCGAAATATTTCAGAACAGTGTGAATATCATCACTAACCAGATCGTTTGAATAACTTTGTACACAAATGTTTACCTTGTTTCTTTTTACAGCATGGAAGGAAGACCACATACTCGCAACGGAAATGGAACTAGCGAAAATGATGCTCCCGATATCCATGAACTCATGGGTGTCATGAGAGGAATGTTGGAGATCCAACAACAGCTGATCTAGTAGGGTCAGCAGCATGCACAACCTGCATCACCTCCTCCTGGGACTACACCTGGAGCCAAGCAATTTCGGGAGCTGAATCCGAAGAGCTTTTCTGGAAGGGAATGCCCATTGGAAGCTGAAGAATGTGCCCGAAACACTGAAGACAACCTGAGTCTTGCTCACCTTGACCAGGCAGGCTAGGTAGAAGTGGCTAAGAAACAGCTGACTAGAAATGCACGAAACTGGTGGGACACTGAAGAAGCCCGTCTGGTTAAGACGATCAACTAGACCATGTTTCAAGAGCGATTCGACGCTCAATATTTTCCTCGATCAGCCAAGCGGAAACTGCAACAACGTTTTGTCAACCTGAAATAAGGCAATCGGACTGTTGACGAATACGAGGCAGAGTTTTCGATGCTTAGTCGATTCGCCCTGCATCTGGTGGAGGATCCCGAAGACTGTGCATATTAGTTTCTCCCGGGCCTGGACCTGGACAATCAGGCTTCAATGTCTTCGACGAATCCGAATACGCCTCAGGAAGTGTTGGGTGCTCCTAGGAAGCATGAGCTCATTGTAAAGCGTAAGAAGGCGCTTTAGATTGGAGGAAGTAGACGTCCACCGGAGCCACCCAGGGGCAATCTCCGACCTACTCAGACTGCACAATTCAAGAGGCATCCTGCCCGGTAACAATCGACCTCAGATGGTGTGCTTCCACTACAAGCGGATTGGTCGTATCAAGAAGGACTACAGAGAGCTGTTGAATCAATGCTTGATATGTGGAGCATCTGCACATGCTACCAGAGATTGCCCTCGTTGCACCAACAAGCCGATGACTGCTGGACCTTCTTGACCTATTTAGCATGGAGCCTCTGGACCTACTCAGTATGAACCACCTCTGGCTCCACAACAGAAGGCTTTTGCACTGGCGAGGCAAAACCAACCGAGGCGTCAGGTTTTTACCATAACAGCCGCAGAGGCTGAGACTGATGAGCAAGTGATATTAGGTTATGCTTAAACCCTTCTTTTATAATGCTTATGGTATATGCATGTATTTCTTGTCTATCTTTTAGCTAAGACATATTTCCTATGTACTAGGTGTTATCTTAGTAGCCTCTCATCCAGTCCTATCTCTTTTTGATTCTGGAGCCACTCACTGCTTCATATCCCGAGGATTTGTATAGAAACATTCTATTCATATTGACTCTTTACCAAATTGCTGGAACATCACTACTGGGAGTAGAGTAGTGAAAACTTCTAGTGGTTGTCGGTCTTTCCATATAGTGATTTGTGGACACGAGTTGTTCGCAGATTTTATGATAGTCGATATGCCAAACTTCGATTCGATATTCGACATGGACTGGTTAGGAAATTTCTATGCTACTATCGATTGTCACAAAAAGAAAGTCGTGTTTGAAATCCCTGATCATCATGTTTTTGAATTCACGTGCGGAGACCGTTCACTTGGGCCTAACAAATTTTGGGCCAAGCCAAACGAAGTAATCATTGCATCGATGCAAGTTGAACCCGAGAAGCCTAGAGTGGTTCGAGACTTTGGAGATGTATTCCTTGAAGATAGTTTGGGATTACCACCTGATCGAGCTCTGGGATTCACTATCAATGTTATACCAAACACTCAACCTATTTCGAAGGCTCCTTATCACATGGCTCCTGCTGAACTGGAAGAACTTCGAAAACAAATCGATGACCTGTTGCAGAAGGGATTGATACATCCCAGTGTATCTCCTTAGGGTATGCCAGTTCTTTTGGTCAAGAAGAAGGACACTCAACCTATTTTGAAGGCTCCTTATCGCATGGCTCCTGCTGAACTGGAAGAACTTCGGAAACAACTCAACGACCTTTTGCAGAAGGGATTGATACATCACAGTGTATCTCCTTAGGGTGCACCAGTTCTTTTGGTCAAGAAGAAGGATGGGTCAAGAAGGATGTGTGTGGATTATCGAGAACTGAATACGGTAACCATAAAGAACAAGTACCTGCTAACGCGCATTGATGACTATTCGATCAACTTGGCGGATCGTGAGTATTCTCTAAGCTGGATCTTCGAAGTGGTTATCATCAAGTGAAGGTTGATCGCTCCTTATTTTACACATTTTTTCTGCATGTTTTCATGACGTTTCGATCGCCCATATTGCATTTTTCACGATTATTCGATGATATCACGTTGCTTCTCACTATTTCTTTTTTTTGTCGTATTTCAGAAAATATGGAGCGATCTGGAGCAAAAATGAGATCAAGGGACTTTTACGCGCACCGGAGCGTCGGCCACGGCCTTATTGAGGAGCTAGCAGTGCTAGAGGATGAGCGGAAGATGAAGAAGATCGATAGAATCGACGAGGAGTCGAGGAGGAGAAGAAAGAGACCCAGCAGCAGCTCACTCGGCCGAACAGACAGTTCACTCGGCCGAGTGAATGAATGTGCTCGGCCGACTACAACGGATACAGGAGCACATTGAGTCAAAGTCCACTCGAGCGAGTGAGAAATCTCACTCGGCCGAGTGCAGAAATCCACTCGCCCGAGTATGACAGGGCTTTTCTCCTGAAAACTTAGCCGACTTACTAGAATTTGGAGAAGACCCACTCGGCCGAGCAAGAAAGCTCACTCGGCCGAGTGAAGAAGTCCACTCGCCCGAGTGTGGCAGAGCGACAGACCCCCAAAAACCCCAGTTTCTCTGTTTTTCTTTGGGTATGTCACTCGGCCGAGTGACATGCTCCACTCGGCCGAGTAGCGCAGTCCGACTGTATCGCGAATTAGGTTTTTTGGCTGCGCCAGGGGCAAATCTGTCAGGATTTTCTGGACGATTTTGACTTGTATTTAAGGCTAGTTTTATTCCTAGTTTTAAGAGAGACTTGAAGTTAATTTTGACGGCTATTCTTATTGTAATTCTCAGCTGGAGATCAAATACGCGCAATTTGGTTTGTTCTATCTATCTAAATTTCTAGTTTTTATGAATTGTTTTCTCTTAATCATGAATTGTGCTATAATCTTATTCATTATTTCTGGTATTGCTATGATTAATTGTGAGTAGTTTCGTCGTTCTAGGGCATGGGGATGAACCCTATAGATCCGATCTTAGAATTGTGATGAATGAATTGAATCGTTACTAGGATTGATAGACGATTAGGTTATGATTGATTTACTATGAATAGCTAGGAATTTCCATTGATTGGGGTTTGCAAGAGATTGGATTTCAGTCGATGGGAAGGCCTAGATATTCGATTTAGGTTGATAATCGAGGTTCTCTAGACTTGGTTTGCAAGAGATTGGACCAAAGCTAGGATTTTTATTATAAATCTATACTAATATTCGTTTGCAAGAGATTGGACGAATACAAACTATCATAACCTAGAACGTAGCTCGAGTTTGCACGAGAGTGGGCTCGAGGTGCGATTGGATGATAATGTAGATCTTCATGCTAGTGGCTTAGGTTAGGGTTTGTACGAGAGTGGGCTCTAATCTAGGTTAATATAGACCGACAATAGCGCGAGAGCATGAGCTTGGTTCTATATTCAGTTACGAGTAGTTCACCTTAATTCAAGCCTTGCGACATTGAGATTCATGATCCACAAGGATAAGTGACGATCCGTAGTGGAAATTCCCTAGCCCTAGACGCTTTTATTATATAGAATTCTATTTGTTATTTGAATGACTGTGACAACATTCCCGAAACCATTCCATTCTACCATCAATAGCTAGGTGATCAAGATAGAGTATTGTCAATTGTCGTCCAAGTGTTCGACACCCGCTCGCCACTTCACCGTGCGCTTGCGGTAAGACTACGGTCGTTTTCAGGGTGTATATCCAGGCGCGATCAAGTTTTTTGGCGTCATTGCCGAGGAGGTGACGATATTTTATTTTCTTTACTTAGCTATTTCTTCTTATTTTTATTATTTTCACTCTTTTATTCCTCTATTGTGCTAACAATTCTATCTAGACTCTCTTTTTCTGTGCATGTACACGAGATCGAAGGCATCACGAGAAGATATATTATTTGATCCTGAGATCGAGCGTACGGAAAGGAGGCTTAGAGCTGAGATGAGATTTGCTATAGAGGAAGATCATATGGTCATGCTGAAAACACCAGAGGAGCTAGCAGCGCGCATGGCTAGGCTTGTCTCTATCCGAGATAGGCTACGACCCAAGACCATGTCTACCACCTCCTCTATAGTCATGTCGGAGTTGGCGACCGACAAGAACTTTGAGCTTAAGACAGGACTTGTGGTGTTGATGCAACAAGACCCATTTCATGGGAACTCACAAGAAAACCCTCACTACCATCTGCAATCGTTCTTAGCTAAATGTGCCACTTTCCAGATGCCTGGCATACTGGTTGACGCAATTCGACTGCGCCTCTTCCCATTTACTCTTCGAGACAAGGCATTATATTGGTTGAGGACGCAAGTCGATGGGACTTTACCACTTGGGATGAGCTGGCAAGCGCATTTGTCAACAAGTTTTATCCGACATCCAAGACTATCAAGATACGAAGCACACTCATGTCCTTCAAGCAATGCCCTCAAGAAACTCTATATGAGGCAGGGGAGCGTTTCGAGGATCTCCAACACCAATGCCCCCATCATAGCATTGAGCCATGGGATCTTGTGCATATCTTCTACAATGGATTGCAACCAAGCACAAAGCAAATAATAGATGCAACCGTCAATGGAGCTATCTTGTCGAAGACACTGGATGACGCTACGGCTTTACTTGAGAAGATGGCCTCGAATAATCAACAGTGGGCCGACGAAAGGGGACATTCTTCGTCATCCTTGAAGCCGACGAGTATTTATGAGGCAAAGGCCGTGGCGGAGCTCTCTTCAAAGTTTGATTCTCTTCACAAAGTCATGGAGAGAATAGAAAAGTTGGTTAGTTAACCGCATGGAGCCCCCACCTTTTCTACACCGGGGGGAAGCATGAGCAACTAGCAAGATCAAGCCCATGTTATATTTGTTGGAGGAGAGCAAGGAGACGGAGCTATGAAACAAGCTCAATATGTTGTGGGGAGTACCGGTTATTGGGTGAATTCGGCTACAAGGGGTCACCCCGGATTTTTATACGCCAACAATGATGGAGTCTTGAATCCACCACCGCAACAACCACAAGCCCGGCCTCCACAACAATCGCAATATCAATAAAGAGCACCCCAACAACAAAATTACCCATCGAGGCAACAAGCGGGGCCCTATAGACCCCCGGGGTACAATCAAGGATGGAGGGCACCCAATCCACCGCAAGCACCACCAAGATCGGATCATGAAGCAAGGGTTAAAGAGTTCATGGCGAACAAAAGAAGATCAATGCAAGATTAATGGCCCAACAAGACTCCCTCAACACCGTCGTGGTACGATTATCGGAGCAACTAGCATTGCTCAATAAAAACAATCAATAATTGTCGGCTCAACCGAAACAAAACCCACGGAGCAATACCGGCCACATCAATGCAGTTGTGGCAGTAAATACAAAAGGCGGAAAGGACACTACCCCCGCCATGATTCAAACTACGGAGCCGGGGGAAGAAATTTCCGTTGATAAGGAACCGGTCAATGAAGAGGAGGACCCAAAGGTGCCAAACGACGGTGAAAAATCTGAAGTAGATAAACCACAAGGGGAGCGCACTTATATGCCACCGGTACCATTCCCACAATGGTTGGCAAATGCAAGGATTGAGAAAAGGCTCGTCAAATTTCTGGAGTATTTTCGAGGTGTGAGCTTGAATATTCCATTCTTGGGTGCAATTATCGAAATCCCGTCCTATGCTAAGTTTCTAAAGGATTTGATCGCGGGAAAGAAGCGAAAAGAAATGATCATGCTCACCAAGCAAAGTACGTGGTTTACTAGAAAGGAGAAAACGTCGACCAAGTTCAAAGATCCCAGTAGTTTTCGAATTCCTTGCACGCTTGGAGGAGTCCCACTTCAGAAAGCTTTGGTAGATTTGGGAGCAAGCGTGAGCCTCATGCCCCTCACGATGTTTAAGAAATTGAATACGGGAACCGACCTAAAGGCGACAGACATGAAGATACAACTCGCCGATGGGCGAATCACTAGGCCGGTGGGGATTGCGGAAAACATACCACTACAAGTACCAGGCGGACTTTGCTTGCCATGCGACTTCGACGTGATGGATATTAAGGAGGAAGGTGATACGTCGCTGATTCTTGGACGCCCTTTCTTGGCCACCGTTGGAGTGATTGTAGATGTGAGGAAAGGAACCTTGTCCTTGAACGTCGACAATATTGAAGTTGAGCTCCACATTTTGAAGGTGATAAAGCATATGCCTTGGCCAGAAGACGTGGACTTTGTGGCGCTCCTCGACGAGGTGATTGATGATGCCATGCCATTCGCCATCGGAGCCAAGCACGATGACGCCTCGAAGAGGGCCAACTTACCAAAGATGGCGAGATGATAGGAGACCCACCAGACCCTCTTACAGATGAGGAGAATGATGACGCTGATGTCATCAAGATTAGAGAGCTATGCAAGCTCTCCACGGTGAAGCATATGAAGAAAGCTCCACCGGGCAACAAACCTCTGTCGTCGGCGAAGAAAAAGGACGTTAAAAGCTCAAGCTTGGGGGAGTCATCTCCCACTACTACCCATGATGAAGGGGAGCCGAGGAACATCGATGAAAATCAACAACTAAACCCAAGCGGCCTTCCCGGCAAGTTTGACGCGTGCATCTCACATGCATCGAACATCGAGCTTTAAACGCGTACCTTAAGGGGTCGAGCTCAAGACCTTAAACGAGCGCTTGTCGGGAGGCAACCCGACGTTTCTATCTTATTTTTAGTTGAATTTTTCCTTTTATTTCTGTTTTTGATCTTTATTAGTGTTTAGAGTCAAGTGTCAAAGAAAAACCTAACAATGGGCAATATTTTTTATTTCATGAGATGGAGAATAAGAGACCATATGAATGGAGGATGACCATGGCAAAGGAGAGCGCTCCAGGAATGCGCTCAGGTGTCAGGAGAAGGAAGAAACTGACGGGAAAGAGAAAATCAGAAAGTGGAACAAAAACAGAGAGTTGGAGCTGAAAATAGCAGCCCACTCGGAAGAGTGAAATTTTCACTCGGCCGAGTGAAGACCATGCTCGGCCGAGCAAGGTACCGATCAGGAAAGTCTCAAAAAACCCCTCTCTGTCATTTATATGCCACTCGACCGAGTGACTTTGTTACTCGACCGAGTGAATCAGACACTTTCAGCACTTGAAAAGCTCTGAATGGCCTTGCCACTCGGCCGAATGACTTTTTTCTACTCGCCCGAGTGGGAAGTACTACTCGGCCGAGTCGGTACTTTCACGAAAAAATTTAAAATCTTTATAAGCTGAGCCACTCGGCCGAGTGGACACGCTACTCGGCCAAGTGACTTACCGTATATATCGACAGCTCGCGGCCCAAAAATCAAAAATCCCCAAATTTCCCAAATTTCCGCCCGAGGTTCCCCCAAATCGCCCGAACACCCCCCTCCTTCGCCTGAGCCGCACCACCCCTGTGCCCGAGTCGGTGACCCCACACCGGCCTCCACGCCGCCCAGCCGCCGCCCAGCCGCCCCCTTCGCCGTCGTTCGTCCGCCCTTTGCCCCAATTTCTCCCCTTTTCTCCCAATCTCCATTTCGTAAGCCCTACTCAGCCCCGAATCAAAATTAAACTTTATACACATATATTACTCTTGATTTTACCCCAAATTTATTGATATTCATTGCTAATTTGTCAATTGTGTTTCAGGATAGTTTGGGGGAGAATCAGAGGCGGATTCGGAGCTTCTCGGAGGAGGCATTTCTCCGCTGACATCCATTTCTTGCATTCGCATCGTGCTCGGGTACATTCGCTCCTTTTCTATTGCACTTCGCATTGGTAGGCACATCTCACATCACACATGCCTCCACAGACTAGATCACGTTCGCGGGCGCCCGCCTCCAAGCAGAGGAAGACTAGCGAGCCTGGCTCTTCCTCCGCTAGAGCGGAGTCCCTGCCGCCTAGCCCACCTCCACCCATACTTCCACCTCCTATCGCACCCATTCCACCCCCACCGACACAGCCCGTCCCTGCTTTCGACACGATGGGGATCACTTTCAGAGATGACGCACACTGCGCCAGATTTGAAAGAATCTCACATTGTTCGATTGTCCCCTATAGGTTTACACACATTGCATATTTTGAACCCCTAGGGGTATTTGAAGGCCTACTCCAGTTGTATGACAATGTGGGTTGGCGTGATTTTCTGTCTATGTCGACAGACACATATGTCCGACCGACACTCGAGGTTCTTAGTTCCATCCATAGGACTCCTCGGGGTTGCTCATTTCGACTGATGGATCGCGAGTGCAAGATTACCCTCGACGTGCTCCGAGCCTATTTCCATTGGCCCCCGTCTCAAACCCCGACCGAGCTTATAGTCCTACGCACATTTTCCCACCGTCATTCGATACTCATGCCTTTTGGACACTCATCACGGGATCACCTCTCGCCTTTGACCCTAACCGGGCCAAGGCCTCCGCTATCGTCCACCCATGCCTTCGCATTGCTCAGTGCCTTATGGCGACCACTTTTCTCGTAAGGTATGAGCATGGGTCGATGTCTACGCCTGAGCTTTACATGCTCTATGCGATGACTAGAGCTAGAGCCTTCGAGGTAGGTGGAGACGTCTTACTCCCCGTCGTTCAGATCGATATAGCCAGTTGGTATCTAGATCGCATCATTATCTTTGTCGGCGCCAGGACGCCTATTTGTTGTGGCAGTCTGATTACCCTTCTGGCCCACATGTGCGGGGTTGACCTCCCAGCTGGTTTGCTACGACCCCCGGGCCCCACTTTCCTTTCCATTGATGTCATGGCCCGCATGAGGATGTTGCGTCATCATGGTCAGTACCACTGGGTTTGGCTGCATGGTCCATTTGGCGCAGATTATATGGTGCTTTCGAGCCCTGCTCGGACCCACATTGGACCCACAGGAGGAGTGTGGAGACCAGAGATGGACCTCCTCATCCTAGCTGCGTACGTGCTCGAGCTTGAGGGCGCTCAGCAGGAGCCCCTTCTCCCACCTCTGGACCCAGAGATCACTATCCCTCAGCCTACACCTGATTTGACCTCTGTTCCCGACACCTCTGTCCTCACTTCTATCAGTGTCGAGAGCACACTTACTGAGCCCACTACCACCACCACCTCTGTGCCGTTGACTATTGATCTCATTTCGTATGTGAGTTTTGAGAGCGCCCCTACCACTATTCTTGAGAGAGGCGAACCTTCCTTTGTTTCTGCAGCCGAGACCCTATCCTCACCAGATTTCTCGACCGCTGGGGAGTCATTTTTTATAGATCTCACGACCTCCCCAGTCGTCGACACTTCTGTCTCTGCTGCAGCTATCTTCACCGAGAGTGTCGTGACGTCTGTCCCCATTTCTGTGTCAGTGACCTCTCCACCCTTCTCGCCCTCTGTCACTGCTTCAGATTCTGCCGTTGCTCACACTTCTAAGAGCATTCCTGCGTCTTAGCCTCCCACTGAGGCTGAGCATCTTTTGGTGAGCACAGCACCGTACCCTCACCCTGTAGTGGCACCACTTATCTACGGTAGTCGTGCCTGGTAGCCCCGATCCCCACCTGTTCGACCCTCTGCCCCTCCTCCCCTCGACACCCTAGTTCAGCACCTGCGTGCTTTAGAGGGGGCCGTTAGTGGCCTCAGAGGAGATTTTCGGGCTCTCTCCGCCACAGTTAGCTCTGTGCAGTCTCGCGTCGCTCTACTCCCTGGTATTCAGGTCACCCTGAACCAGATTCTTGCGCGATTGTCACAGCCTCCTCCACCTGCCGCTATCTGTCCCATTTCACAACAGCCTCCTCTTCCTCCACCACCCCCACCACAAGACGGTGCTGGTGATCCACCACCTGCTTAGGCATACACTTGATGCCTCCCATATTTTTGCCGCTTCCGTGATTGATATCATTTTTTCTGTCGATTTTGCGCACCTCCTCCCCCACATATTTTGGTCAATTTTTGTTCAGATTTGTCTATATCATCCTGGAGAGAGGAGTCATTTCTAAGACCGTTATATTGTACCATCTTGATCTCTGCATACATCACTTGCATATCCATCTCATTTTCTATCATTTTCATACTTCATCATGCATGCATCCTCACCCACCCCACCCATATCATATCTCTCCTTGTGCCACACTTAGCACATTGAGGACACTGTGCAGTTTAGCTTGGGGGAGTAAGTGTCTCACGTACTTTTCGTTTTCTTCATTTTTATTTTCATTTTTGTCACCTTTCTTTATTTTCCACTTATTTTCCCCGACTTTTTCATGTTTTTTCTCATGCATCATGTTTTCTTATTTTTGTGTGTGCTGCATATGTATAGTAGTTCTTATTTTTCCTTTATCTTTGTTTCTCTTATCCTTTTTGCTAGAGATGAATTTTCTGTGATGACTATGACCTGGAGCTAGTTTACTTTTATATGCATATTCTCTTGTCGTGCCATCGTTTTTATCTCAGATATCATATGCTATACTTTGCCATGCATTCGAGAATAGTAACCTGCATCTTTATTATATAAATGCGAATGAAATTCTACCATTAGATGAGTCTGATGATTTATATTGTACACTTTTCATAGAAAACACACCAAGCTTCACGCATTGATTGCATATATTTGGAGTACTGCTTTGTTGTCTGCTATCACTTCTTTTTGCATGAAAATTGTACGTTTGACTTTCAGTTTGATTGAATGTGTGCCATTTTGATATAACTGGATTAGTTTACTTTCTAAAATCAAACTGAGTAGATTACATTATTCTACTGAAAGTTGTCATGCACATTCTAAAGAGTGAACTGATCGTTGTAAATTTTTCTTTCTCCACATATCTTGAACATCAGTTCTATACTTAAAATCATTGGTGAATCTCCCTTTAGAAAATCTTATATTGGCATCTTCCCCTTGCTATAAAGTCCAAGCTCCAACACCCCAAAATCAAAAAGAAAAAAATACATGCACATCTCTCTATCTTTTGCTTTGGGATTGTTATTGTGTATATAAGTTTCAAAAAAAGAAAAAAAGAAAAAAAAAGAGAAAGAGAAAAAAAAGAGAAAAGGGAAAAAAAGAGATACAAAAAAAGAGAAGTTCATACACGATCCCATTTCTTTCTTTCTTTCTTCCCTCTTTTAGTTTTATTTTTCTTGGAGCTTCCAAAAAATGGGGAAAAGTTGTATTGTTTTATTTGATGCCACCACGCTTATAGATAAGCTTGGGGGAGAGGATCTAATGATGTGTGAGAGAGTGACCACTTGTCTGTGCATAACGACCTAAGCTAGGTAATTTTCTATACTCAGGGAGATTACTAGGAGTACTACGAAGTCCACGAATTGAAATTTGGCATACATTTCATGAACACAATTTCTTTCTATTCTTATTGCTCCATATTGTCTGATACCTCTTATACTCCAAATAGAAAGCGATTAATTGAAAAGTGTGTGATCTATGATTATGTATCTGACTTTGGATGCCTCAGACAATGCTAATTCTAGAATGATTTCATATTTCATATCGTTTTGATATTCTTAGGTTTCTATACGAATGCATTTAAATATGATCATGATATCGAGACAAAAATCTTTGGCATGTTTTTATTCGTCGTATGCTATTTGAGTAAGCAGCTCCACGTCCTGAGAAAATGATTTAGCACCTCCCTCTTCGTTTTCTTTTCTATCTTCTTTTTCTTTTTTTTTCTTTTTTTTACCTGCCGGGTTTGCCTTTTTACTCATCTTCCTCGAGGACGAGTAAGAGGTAAGCTTGGGGGATTTTGATCGCTCCTTATTTTACACCTTTTTTCTGCATGTTTTCATGACGTTTCGATCACCCATATTGTGTTTTTCACGATTATTCAACGATATCGCGTTGCTTTTCACTATTTCTTGTTTTTGTCGTATTTCATGAAATATGGAGCGATCTGGATCAAAAATGAAATCAAGAGACTTTCACGCGCACCAGAGCATCGTCCACAGCCTTATTGAGGAGCTAGCAGCGCTAGAGGATGAGCGGAAGAGGAAGAAGATCGATAGAATCGACGAGGATGCGAGGAGGAGAAGAAAGAGACCCAGCAGTAGCTCACTCGGCCGAACAGACAGTTCACTCGACCAAGTGAAGGAACGTGCTCGACCGACTACAACGGATAGAGGAGCACATTGAGTCAAAGTCCACTCGGACGAGTGAGAAATCTCACTCGGCCGAGTGCAGAAATCCACTCGCCCGAGTATGACAGGGTTTTTCTCCTAAAAACTTAGCCAACTTACTGGAATTTGGAGAAGACCCACTCGGCCGAGCAAGAAAGCTCACTGGGCCGAGTGAAGAAGTCCACTCACCCGAGTGTAACAGAGCGACAGACTCCCAAAACCCCCAGTTTCTCTGTTTTTCTTTGGATCTGTCACTCGGTCGAGTGACATGTTCCACTCGGCCGAGTAGCGCAGTCCGATTGTATCGCGAATTAGGCTTTTGGACTGCGACAGGGACAAATCTGTCAGGATTTTCTGGACGATTTTGACTTGTATTTAAGGCTAGTTTTATTCCTAGTTTTAAGAGAGACTTGAAGTTAATTTTGACGGCTATTCTTATTGTAATTCTCAGCTGGAGATTAAAGACGTGTAATTTGGTTTGTTCTATCTATCTAAATTTCTAGTTTTTATGAATTGTTTTCTCTCAATCATGAATTGTGCTAAGATCATATTTGTTATTTCTTGCTATGATTAATTGTGAGTAGTTTCGTCGTTCTAGGGCATGAGGATGAACCCTATGGATCCGATCTTAGAATTGTGATGAATGAATTGAATTTTTGCTAGGATTGATAGACAGTTAGGTTATGATTGATTTACTACGAATAGCTAGGAATTTCCATTGATTGGGGTTTGCAAGAGATTGATTTCAGTCGATGGGAAGGCCTAGATATTCAATTTAGGTTTATAATCGAGATTCTCTAGACTTGGTTTGCAAGAGATTGGACCAAGGCTAGGATTTTTATTATAAATCTATACTAATATTCGTTTGCAATAGATTGGACGAATACGAACTATCATAACCTAGATCATAGCTCGAGTTTGCACACGAGTGCTATGCTATAGACCGACAATAGCGCGAGAGCATGAGCTTGGTTCTATATTCAGTTACAACTAGTTCACCTTAATTCAACCCTTGCAACATCGAGATTCATGATCCACAATGATAAGTGACGATCCGTAGTGCAAAGTCCCTAGCCCTAGACGCTTTTATTATACAGAATTCTATTTGTTATTTGAACGACTGTGACAACATTCCCGAAACCATTCCATTCGACCATCAATAGCTAGGTGATCAAGATAGAGTACTGTCAATTGTCCTCCATGTGTTCGATACCCGCTCACCACTTCACCGTGCGTTTGCGGTAAGACTACAGTCATTTTTCGGGTGTATATCCAGGCGTGATCAAAGGTCAGAAGTGAAGATATCCCGAAGACGGCATTCCAGACCAAGTATGGGCATTATGAATTCGTAGTTATGCCATTCGTTGTAACTAACGCCCCAGTAGTATTCATAAACCTTATGAACTTGATCTTCTTATGAGTTTTTGGATTAGTTCGTAGTGTTTTTCATCGACGATATCTTGGTCTACTCGAATAATGAAGAAGAGTAAGCCGAGCATCTGCAGATTGTATTGGAGACCTTGCGACGTCATCGGTTATATGCAAAGTACAACAAATGTGAATTTTGGCTAGACCAAGTCGTCTTTCTTGAGAATGTAGTATCAGGAGACGATATTTTTGTCATTCAAAGAAGGTCATTTCAGTCAGGAATTGGCCGACCCCCCGATCAGCTTCCGACATCCGAAGTTTTCTTGGATTGGTTGGCTATTACCGTCGATACATCAAGGACTTCTCGAAGATTGTCGAGCCTATGACTCGCCTGACAAGGAAGGATATCAAGTACATCTGGTCTGGGGCTTGTGAGTAAGCATTTGAAGAATTGAAGACGAAGTTGACGACTGCACCAGTGTTAGCTATACTAGACAGAACTGGAGGATTTGATGTTTTCTTTGATGCATCTGGTAAGGGCCCTGGACGTGTCCTGCATCAACATGGTCATATGGTCGCATATGCTTCTCGGCAATTGAAGATTCATGAGAGGAACTATGCGACCCATGACCTAGAACTAGCCGCTGTCACCTTTGCCCTGAAGATTTGGGGACATTTCTTACTGAGTGAGAAATTGAAAATCTTCACTGATGACAAAATTTGAAATACATTTTCACCCAGAAGGAGTTGAATATGAGGTAACGCAGATGGTTAGAGCTCATGGCAGATTATGACATCGACCTCCAGTATCATCCAGGGAAGGTTAATGTTGTACCTGACGCTTTGAGTAGACTTTCAGCAATCATGACTCTTACAGTTCAGTGGAGGCTACAACTGTTGCGAGATGTATGTCCTCGAGGCAATTTATCTCCGTGTATATATACATACATCTTGTTCAAAATTACAGTAAGCTGTGTGGTTAGAATTTATCTAAGTTTAAACATAATGTAGTTATCATTAGTAATTAACTTAGGTAAAGTCCTGAGACTTAATGCAAGGTCAAACATATATCGAGATGAGTATCTCGATCATGGAGAAATGTTTGACCGTCTGTAGCATAAGTCTAAAAGGGTTCCTGGTCGTAGATGTTTCGAGAAAAGGATATCGAAACATCAGATAGACCATTATGTCTTAGTCTTCACCGTATAGCGGTGACGATGATCTCATGATCGTTTAACTTGGCGAAGTCGAAGACGAGGAACAGGTACTCATTGGATAATGAGTTCACTGAACGACCCACAAGAGTTATCATATGGTTATGATTGACAAATCTGTCAATGATAACTCTTAATGATGAAAGGCAAGTTGGTCTTTGACTTAAGGTCATTGTACGAACCTGTACGTGAACGTTGTCACTTGGACCCCTGACCTAGCTTTGAGGCAAGGCCTGTCGAAAGGTCTTTGGTTGGGTGACATTTGAAACGTGCGAGAAGAGTTATGACCAAGATAGGATTCGTCTCTCCTGGTCAATGGGAGTTAGTGTCATAGTGTTAGTTCAGTCTTAAGTGAAAACTCTGTCCAGAGTATGTTGGAAGTTGTGCAACATTATTTGACTAAAAATCGATGGAAACTAACCTGCTTCAAGCTATTGGAGTTGACAGTTTGACTGTACCCTAGGCTTGAGTTAAACGACATAGTTTAGACAAAGAGACTATAACTGCGAAATTCATCACGGACACAGTCAGGGTGGTCCCGAAAATACTCATGTCAATGAGTTAACCACATAATTATGATACTGAAACAGGGACGGCAACTGCTGCTCGTGGTCACTGCCGTCTGGGGCTTCGAGCCCCACTTGTAGTAGGGTCAGGCTGTAGGGTCTCACACAGAGTGCGACCTTCATCTAGTAATAGGTAGAAACATTAGGAAGAATATGCATTTGATGCAATGGATAGAAAATTGCATTTGATGCAAATGATTTTTTAAGCTTGGATAGGGAATATTTAACATATGATACAAGCTGAGTTAAATGTGTCGTAAATTTTTTACGACAATATTTACTGAGATAAACACGAGGAAAAGATTACCTGTAAGACGGGAATGTCCCGCTCTAAACACAGGTTCGAACAGCGTCCAAATCGGATGCCAAATGCCCAAGTTATGTCCAAAACTGCCAAAATTCTGTTCAAACCCATCCCAAGTTGGCAAAGATCCTGGCTAAAGGGTATTGAACCTTAGGGCCTCGTTAAATAGTTTAACGTATCTAATTTTTTCAATGCATTCTTTTGCGTCTGTGGTCCATCCGACTTAGGACGGGCACAGAATGTGCCCTAAAGGTCCATCAAAACCCTACAGTGGTATCAAAGATTAATCTATATCTTGATCTAAGGACTACGATTTTATTAATTGAAATACTTTTTAAATGCCTTTAAAAATGTTTTAAATTTATGTGATAATTTTAAAATGATTTTAAATGCTTTAAAATTTTATGCGATAAACATTTTAGTATCATGCAAATTTTGTGATGATTTTAAAACAAGTTTTTATATATATTTTTTATGTGATAAAAATGAAATGTTTTAAAATCATAATTTTAAATTTAAGTATTAAATTAAAGAATTGATGTTTATTGTTTATTAGATAAACCTTTTTCTATTTAATTGTTAAATAGTTGTACACTCATTTTATATGTTAAAATTAGTGTAGTTTATGCTTAATGGCTTTGTTATTCTTGTCCCTTATTTGATAACACAAGACAACCCTTTTAGGTTAGCCATTAAGAACTCGTTAAAATTTATGAAACGAATTTTAATGACATGCTATGTTTCAATAAATCATTAACAACCTTTTGAGACCTAATTCCTGATTAGGGTAGTCCCTTTAAGGACGATTATTATTTTAATCGTTGTAATAATAATTCTCATTAAAATACTATGCTTAAAGCGTAGCAAATAAATTTATTAAAATCCTAATAACGATTAGGATAGCACGTAAACCTTATAGTTGATAAGGATTTAATAAAAGTTATTAACAAATCCTAAAATTTTGAATTTTTAGGATTCAACTAGTTGATAGGATTAATTAGTTGTTAATAAAAGCCTTTTAGTCTATGGCACGCATATAAAATGATAATCTTCATTCAATGGACCATGATCCAGTCAATGTGCTTGGCTAAGTTTGTTCGATCACCCTAGCTAGTCTAAGGGATAAGTGATCCTTGATGGAAATTGAATTCCACCCCCAAGTGATTTTGATGATGAGCACACCAAATGAAGCTTAGTGTACTAACTACACTATAACTAAGTGTGCAGATTACGCAGCCTGATACATACTCCAAAGAAGCGCAATATACACTCACTTAGCAAAGACAAGGACAAACGTTGCTAGCTTGATGATGAAGCTCAAGCTCAAATAGAACAGAAGCTCAAGACAAGCTCACATCTGCATCATCATCCGGTCAATCTCCCGAAGACGTGTCCTAGTCTACAGTGTGTGAGTTGTGTCCTTCTTAGGGTTATGTTAAAGCCAAACGTATAGCCAACGTGCACACACAAAGGATTTCGAAGTTAAACATTTTAAATACTTTTAAAATCATTTTCAAAGTTATTGAGAGCTTTTGCTAGTCGCTTTGCATTTTCGTAGTGAAACTCCATTACACCCTGGAGCTAACTACATGACTTACTAGCTGTGTCTCAGAAAAAACTCATCTGGGAGTCGACTACCAAGGAGTGGGAGTCGACTACCAGCTGAGAATTATTTTCTCCTAAAACACTCTGGGAGTCGACTACCAATCCTAGGGAGTCGACTACCAGCTGTCGAAATTCGACGTTTGACCTGATTTTTGACATATTTCTCATTTATTGTTCCCATGATTTTCGGGGTAAAAGTCAAATGAATTTGAATTTTGAATTCTTCATTTTCACTTATAAACAGAGTAATATTTCTTTGAGAGAAAACACAATACTTGAAAATCAAAATTCTCTTGCGCAAAAGTTCTAAACGTTCTCAAAATCTCAGCTCTCATTTTCTCTTAGCCAAATCTGTCTTTACATTCTTGATCTTGCATTTCTTTGAGATATTATTTTCTGAAGATCGATTTTTTATTTGGCTATTTGTTTTAAAAATCCATATTATTTATTCTCTGATTTTATTTAAAAGGATTTTGAAAAACATTTGATTTAGATCACAAAGACTTCATTTCGTATCTTTGTGTGATCTAAAATCTTATTCTATCAAGCCACTAATATACATAGTTGTCTATTACTATTGGCTATAGAATTTGGGTGTAAATCCAATCTCCACCAAACAATTGTAGTGAGTTGGATATCGTTTTTCTCTTTGTGTTTGCCTTTTGTTGTAAGGGTGTTGGTGAAAGTCTTAGCTAGGTGTTGCGGTTGGAAATCATGGTCAAGACTAGGTTGTTGAAAATCCTAACAAGTGAAGTTAGGTTCTTGTATTTGCTAAGGCAAATAGTGGAAATCTCGTACCGGATTGGTCGGGGACTGGACGTACCCAAGGTTGTGGGGAACCAGGATAAAAATCATTGTGTCTGCGTTTGCTTATATGTGTTTGATTATTTATCTCTGCAAGCAATTCTCATTTACTGTGTTATTATTATAATTTTTTGTTCATTTGTTTGTTGAATATTATTCTTGTAACTCATTTATAATATACTAAAAAGATCAGTTTTTGTATCTGTATTTCTGTGTAATCTTATATATCTTCATTGAATATTTAATTAACTAAGCTGTGCTTAATTTCCCTCTGGGAGTCGACTACTGTTCATAGGGAGTCGACTACCAGAAGATATTTATCTCTGACTTGATTTTGAAGATTGATTAAGTCGATTAAGAACCTAGCGTAGATCACTCTAATTGGTTTCTTAGGCAACATTAGAAGGCTTTGAATTGTGCTAATCTATTAAGAACGAAAAATTTATTTTAAACAACACTATTCAACCCCCTTCTAGTGTTGTTTGCCATCCACAAGATCCAACACTTGGTATCAAAGCAAGGTCAAGGCGATGGCATTAACAAACGTCTGCAATACTCATACTCCTCCGATCTTCAACGGCAACTTTTATTCCCGATGGAGAAGGAGAATGGAGATCTTCTTGGAGGCACAAGATCTGAAATACATAAGATTTCTTAAAGAACCATACGAGATCACAACCATACCGCAAACTTAATGGAATCTTAATCAAGAGGAAACCTATTTCAACAACATAAAGGTAATGCACTTACTTTACACTGGATTAACTGATCAAACCCTAGATCTTGTAGAAAAGGCAGAGACTGCACACCAAATCTTGAACTTGTTGGACAAAAAATTTCGGATCAAGATCAAATGAGATCCAAACACTCATGAGGACACATCAAGCCAATGACAGAGAACTTTCAAAAGAAGTGTGTATGATGGCTCGTCAGAACGACAAGAACGAGGTAAGTGATTCTAGTTCCGACGAAGAAAATGAATTTGATATTGCAAGTGCTACTGAAAACCTTTATAGAGAATATGAACGTTTGTCAAAGAAACACAAAACTCTAGACAAAAAGCATAAGACTCTACATGAAGAACATGATAAACTCACGAATGAATTTGACTCTCTTGCTAATGAACATGAGTCTCTAAAACTCTCTTGTAATGATAAAAAAGAATTGATCAACAAGTATGATAAATTAGTGTATGATCACGATGCTCTAAAATCTGAATATGCTATGTATGTTTCTACCTTAAATGATAAATTTAACCTTCTCGCAAGTGATTTATCTTCTAGTAAGCTTAAATATGAGGAACTTGTTCTACGACTTGAAAAGATTAAGAACAAACCAAATGTAAAATCTATCATATCCTGTGTGTGTGCATCCATCTCTAATGATAAGATAGTTCAAAATATTGTTCATAAACATGTGAGACAAAATACTCTTGTTTATAGCAAAAAAGGCAAGCATAATTACTATGGTAAATCTTATCATCACAATCATGTTACACACAATGCACATCACACACATGGTTATAATAGTTTTGCTAATAATACAATTTGGGTACCAAAACATTTAAACAAACATGAAAAAAATACTTATGTTTCCATCATGTTAAAAATTGTACATAGGAAATCAATTGAAATCGAATTTGGGTTCCTAATAAATGATCCTCTCATATGCACATATATTAGGGTATCCACATGCTTCATGTATATTCCTTCGATACCCAACATTTTAAGACTATACATAAGTATAGAAATTTTTCCTCCTTAACAAATCGGACCCAATCATAAGTGGGTACCCAACGTGTCAAAATTATCTTCTTTCAGGACATATGGATAATGGATATCGGATGCTCTGCACACATGACATGGAACGCAAGACTACTTAGCGCTCTAAAAATGTATGACTGTGGAACCGTGACATTTGGCGACAACAAGAAAGGTAAAATTATCGGAATAGGCAACATCGGCAGTCCTTCAAATTTACTCATCAAAGATGTAAGCTTGGTAAAGGGGCTAAAGAATAATTTATTGATCATAAGCCAATCATGCGACAAAGGTATGAAGGTTCTCTTTACACTTGACTCTTATTTAGTATACAACAAGGATATGAAAAATATTCTTGTTAAAGGTAAGCGAGTAGAAAATATCTATATACTTAGATTAAATGAATATGAATCAAATGTATGTTTGATTGTTTCAACAAATGACCCGTTGTTCTGGCATAGACGCTTTGGTCATGTGAACATCAAAAACATGGATAAGAATTCTAGAAAAGAGTTGGTGCAAGAACTTTCCAAAATAATTTTTAAATTGGATAAAATATGTGATTCATGTCAATTTGGCAAACTGCATAAGAGTTCATTTAAGAATATTGGAGCCCTCAGTTCGAACAGGCCACTTGAACTACTTCATATGGACTTGTTTGGCCCAACTAGAACTCCATCTCTTTGTAACTCTAAATACGTATTTGTCATAGTTGATGATTATACTCGATATACGTGGGTATTATTCTTAACTCATAAGAATGATGCCTTCCGTGAATTCGAAATATTTTTCAAAAGAATTGAATGTTTATACTCGTTGAAAATTATTTCTTTAAGAAGTGATCACGGTGGTGAATTTGAAAATGAACATTTTAAACAATTTTGTGAAGAACGAGGCATTTCTCATACTTTTGCTTTTCCTAGAGCTACTCCTCAAAATGGAGTAGTTGAAAGAAAAAATAGAACACTCCAAGAGTGTGCACGAACAATGTTGTGTGAAAGCAACCTTCCAAAAAGTTTTTGGGCAGAAGCTGTAGCAACCACGTGCTATATTCAAAACAAAGTTTTAATAAGAAAACCTTTTGAAAAGACTCCGTATGAATTATTGCTCCAACGAATTCCGAAGTATCTTACTT
>JAULAV010002060.1:0-25000 GCA_030789695.1 Scilla litardierei | reverse complement strand
AGCGCAGATTCTATCCGTTGAGAGTTTTCTCACGGATTCCAAAAGGGTTTTTGCTAATTCTGTTTTGAGGATTTGAGAAACCTATATAAGGATCAGCTACTGTTCCATTAAGAAGTTACTCATTCCATTGCAAAATCTTTCAAGCTTTCATTCTCAAGATCAAAGCTCTCAAATCCTAAAGCCCTAAGAATTCCTATCTTCAATCTCTTGCTCTTCAACCTAGAACCAAAGAGATATCTTCTAGGCATTTGGTGCAGTCAAGAGAAAGGGCTTTCCTCTCTTCCAAGAGATTTCTTCAACACACTTCTCCTTCAAGTTCTATTTCAAGGCATATGTGATTGTAAGTGTTGTTTTCATATTTCATAACTTGCGTTATTTGAATTTGCTCTCGTGGTTGTGAGAGTGGTTTGCTTGCTCCCAAGTTGTGGGAGTCAAGGTCAATCGATTGTATTTCGATTTCACTTGTAGGGTTGCTACAAGTGGGTTTTCAAGAAACCTCAAGTTAGGGTTCTAACTTGAGTATTCGGAGGTATCCGGTGGAAGGGACGTAGGATTACCGGGAACAAGTCGGAAAGTGACTTGGGTAATCCGAACCCTTGAAACATCCTTACGTCTGCATTTGTTTCTCTTTGGGTTTAATTTTAATTCCGCACTATTTTGTTGGTTATCATTTAAATTGGTGTAACTATCTTTTTAAATTGCATAAACACTATTCACCCACCTTTAGTGTTTTCCCCATAGCCAGTGTCCTTACAATGTCCACACCCCCACCCTTCCCAGAATCCACTGCAGAGGAACTGTCGGGAAAAACTGAAATTGAAAGTAAATGTTGTACGTACTAGGGATGTGTTGGACAGATAAAACATAAATTATCGACAATGTATTCACGTATCATATTGCCATATACATCGCAAAAGCGATGATGTCTATAAATTATCATTCCATACTCCGTTGCTAGAATACAAACGTAGAGATTGGCCAAATGTGGAACGAGGCAATAAAAGATGAGCTGGACTCACTTATGAAACATGAAATGTTCGGACCTGAAGTCTGTTGAATGCAACGATCTAGGACTTCTAGTTTGATGATGACAAACACGTGTGAAGTATTTAACGCGTGTGCTAAGTGCTTTTTAGGTGATAATAAACGAAGAGAACAAGAGTGCCAACTAAAATGAAAGGCAAAATCAATTTAATCACTAGTTGGCCATACTGTAAATCGTGCCCACAAAGCCAACAACATTATTAATCATATCCCTTTAGTATGTGCGGCTGGATCTTTTCTTTTGCCAAGCTAAATGATAGATGGCATAAGCGTAATTAAGTGGTAAGCTAGGATGGACAGATTCCTATATAAAGGAAGCCTCGGCCTTTAGGTTTTAATAAGAGGGGTGTCACGCCCCGCTTCCCTAAAATGGAGGCGAGACGTGAGAAGGTCCGCTCAAACGTGGAGCTGTGAAGCTACACGCCTGATAAGCGTCAATAAAACATATGCAGGTCCCTGTAACCACGAGCAGAACAAGATAATAACACAAGGAGATACAGAAATAAAATCCCAAATCTCAGCAATGTCCAAACATTAAAATTAAGTTCAACATCCAGAAAAAGCCACCAGGCTAAAAGAAAGAGTCTAGGCCCAAAACATGGCCAACAAAAGCCAACACGGAACAAAGTATTGGTGCTACGCACCGGCAACAAAAGCAGTCTAAACAACAACACAAACAGTCTCTACGACTGATCCCCCGTGTCCTCAAACTCCTCGATGAACGCGGGCTCTGACTCAGCGTCAGCGAACACCACGTCCTCAGCAGCAACCTCAGGCTCAGGATCTAACATGTGTCACCCAAAAGAGTAAAGGGGCACATGTCAGCAAGTCTAAAAGACTTAGGCAAGGAAACTGAAAGGAAGGTAAACCAACAACCTAGCAGTTATAGTATGATGCATAGCATGACAAGTTTAGTATGTGAGTAACAAATAAGGTAAGGTGCAAGTAACAAGTAACAAGTAGCAAGTATGGCATGGATGACAAGTTTTACAAGTATAAACACGGACAAGTACAAGTCAAGTAAATCACGTCAAGTAAACACGTCGTGCACATAGATTACATCTTCTGGCTAGAGTGGCGGATCAGGCCAACTCGTAAACTCAGGTGATCGCTTATCCCTACCCCTCCACGTGTATCGAGCCAGAGCATTACCCCCGAACACGTATGCTCGCTTCTGGATCACGAGCCAGGAAGTGTTTTTAACACGTATGGCGTAGGGTTATGCCCGCATAACGGGTGCCTAGCCGGATCAAGTAGTACAAGTAATGTAGCATGTGCTACGAATGCAACATTCAACATGGATAGCATGGCATGTTCAGATAATTCGCGTACCGTTAATTGAATTTAAACATGGCAGATAAGATGCATGGATGACAAGTGCCAATAATTAAAAGTAGTCGGATCAAGCTTCGTTGTCAAGCTAGATCCTGAAATTTGCGCCTAGGCGAGTATCATTTCGTCGCCTAGTCTCTTTTACGCGTACAACAAGCAAATGGCCTAAAACATGGCCTAAAACCCTAAGTGGCAAGTTTCACTTGCCTAGCACCGAGGATGACGATCAACGAGGCACGTCACAAAATGTTAGACTACGAGGTTGGGATCGCTGCCATGGCAAAACAATATCAGTTCTATTAGGGTTTAACAAAAATCACAAGGTGGGTTAAGAGAATATTAAAGGATCGATTTACTACTGTATCGTAGCGGAAGAACGATGCCGAGCAAGTACGGCAACTGAAGAACGATCCGAAGAACTACGGCTTAGATCTGGAAATGGCGAGAAAATCTGAGAAATGGGGTTCCGAGGGGTTTTGGGGGTTTGCCGACGGCCTAAAGGAGGTGGCCGGCGCAAATGAGAGGGTGAGGGCTCCGGGAATGAAGGAGAAGAGCTAGAGGAAGGTTGGGGAAGATCAGAGGTCAAGGGGGAAAGAAAATGGCCAAGAGAAGAGAAAGAAAGAAAAGAAAATAATTGGGGTTTAAATAGGAAAAGTTGCAGTGGCTGCCCGAAACCTAGGGTTTCGGGGGCGATTAGTCGGTCAAAGAAGGGTTGTTGACCGACTTGTTTAAGAACTAGTCGGTCGGTAGACCAACTGCGACCGACTAACACCAAACAGTAACTCAGGTCGTCAAAATGGTCAATGAATTAGTCGGTTAAAGAACAATGACTGACCGACTAGTTTGCAACCTAGTCGGTCGAAAAACGTTCTTAGACCGATTAACGATAAACAGTAACTTAAGTAAAATTAATCGAAGGAACTAGTCGGTCTGAGAGCAAGTTCTGACCGACTAGTTTCACATCTAGTCGGTCGGTGGTTGTTCTTAGACCGACTAAGAGTAAACAGTAACTTCTGAATTTTTGATTTAATGAACTAGTCGGTTTGAGAAGAGTTCCTGACCGGCTAGATTGGAATCTAGTCGGTTGGTCCCCCTTCTTGAACCAACTAAGATGCACAAAAAGTCTCGAATCGAAGCACGAAGTTTCCGGGAAGATTCCTATGGCTTCTAAGATCAACCTATCTCTAAGATATGAGCGATATGAAGCTCGTCACAAATGACTTACTCCAAACTCAACGATCAAAGGAAGAAGCTAGGAAATCACAACGAAACGAACGAAAACGAAAGCTACGGAGACAGAAACCACACATAAGGAGAAAATCCACCAAAACATATATATAATATAGATAATCCAAATACATGAAAAACCAGTCGTTACATCCTCCCCAACTTAAGAAAAATTCCGTCCTTGGAATTTCCCAACACTCACATGTCCGAGAACAAAAGTGGGTAGCGCTCTCTCATCTCATCCTCTCTCTCCCAAGTAGACTCTCCTGGCGAGCCGTGTCGCCACATCACCCTCACAAGATTGACAACCTTGTTCCGGAGTGACTTCTGACGCCTGTCCAAAATCTGCACGGGCTGCTGGTCATACGTCATATCAGGACGAACGGTAATCTCCGAGAAATCCACAGCATGAGATGGATCGATGATGTATCGACGAAGCTGCGACACATGGAAAACATTGTGAACTCCTTCCAAAGATGGCGGCAAGGCTAAGCGGTAGGCTACCTCGCCAACTCTCTCCAGAATGTCAAACGGTCCAATGTATCGCGGGCTCAACTTCTCTCGCTTCCCAAAGCGAATCACTCCACGATTCGGGGAAATCATCAAGAACACATGGTCGCCAGGCTGAAACTCCAAAGGACAGCGTTTAGCATCCGCCCAATGCTTAAAACGGTCCTAAGCAATCCTCAACCTCTCCTGAATGTTCCTGACAACATCCACGGCCTCCACAATCATCTCAGGTCCCAACAGTTCCCGGTCACCAATGTCGTCCCAACTCAATGGTGAACGACATTTCCTCCCGTACAGCGCGGCAAAAGGTGCCATGCCAATACTCGCCTGGAAGCTGTTGTTGTAAGAGAACTCCACCAGATGTAGATGGTCCTCCCACGAAGCCTTGAAATCCAACATGCACGCCCTCAGCATGTCCTCCAAGATCTGAATCGTCCGCTCGGACTGGCCATCTGTCTGTGGATGGTACGCCGTGCTGAAACTCAGACGCGTACCCAGACTCTTCTGCAAACTCTGCCAGAACTGAGATATGAACCTCGTATCTCTGTCCGACACGATACTCATGGGGACTCCGTGAAGTCGTACGATCTCCTACACGATTCACGTTACATCACTATTTGAACTAGGATAAGGAAATAGAAACGGAGAGTAAAAGAATTTACCTCCATGTATCTCCTCGCTAGCGCCTCAGTGGACTGTCCTACTCGGAATGGAATAAAGTGCACGGATTTGGTCAATCGATCTACGATCACCCAAATCGCGTCATTCTGCTTCGGACTCCGAGGTAGTCCAGTCACAAAGTCCATAGTGATGTGTTGCCATTTCCACTCCGGAATCGGAAGCAGTTGTAGCAACCCTGCCGTACGCTGATGCTCCGCCTTTACCTGCTGGCAAACCAGACACTTGGCTACACTCCGAGCCACGCTCCTCTTCATACCATGCCACCAATAATTCAGACGAAGATCCTTGTACATCTTGGTACCACCAGGATGTACAGAATACGACGAACTGTGTGCCTCCACCAACAACTCCTCCCTGATATCCCCAGCTGTCACACACAACCTAACCCCATACCTCAGCGAGCCATCCTCATGAATCAAGAAGTCAGTCCACAGACCAGCTTCCACCTGCTCCCGAATCTTCACCAGCTTCGGATCTCCAGCCTGGCCAGCCTTGATCCGATCCACGATCGTCGACTGTATCTGCATACACATCAACGGAGAAGCCTCCCCAGGATGAACAGTCTCAATTCCAGACTCGCAAAAATCTTGCTGCAATCTCCACTGTGAAGTCAACATCATCACCGCTGGAAGCCTACTCAGCGCATCCGGAACCACATTCACCTTGCCAGGGTGATACTGCAAATCGATCTCATAATCCGCCATGAGCTCCAACCATCGACGCTGTCGCATGTTGAGCTCCTTCTGAGTAAAAATATACTTCAAGCTTTTGTGATCGGTGAAGATCTTCACTTTCTCACTCAGCAGGAAGTGCCTCCAAATCTTGAGCGCAAACACGACAGCAGCCAACTCCAAGTCATGCGTCAGGTAATTCTTCTCATGAGTCTTGAGCTGACGTGAAGCATACGCCACAACATGCCCGTGCCGATGCAACACACAACCGAGACCCTTGCCAGAAGCATCGCAAAAGATCTCAAATCCTCCACTGCGATCGGGCACAACAAGAATAGGGGCAGTCATCAATCTCTCCCTCAGAACACCGAAGGCATTCTCACAATCACCCGACCAAACAAAAGGTACATCCTTACGCGTCAATCTGGTCATCGGCTCAGCAATACGGGAAAAGTCCTTAATGAAGTGCCGATAGTAACCAGCAAGCCCAAGGAAACTCCGGATCTCAGATGCTGACTGCGGAACAGGCCACTCTCTGATGGCCTTGATCTTCTCGGGATCCACTGAAATACCATCTCCAGATACCACATGCCCGAGAAAAGCAACTCTGTCCAGCCAAAACTCGCACTTCGCAAACTTGGCATACAAACGATGCTTCCTCAAAATCTCCAATACTGTCCTCAAGTGCGAGGCATGCTCCTCCTCCGACTTTGAATAGATCAGAATATCGTCGATAAAGATAACGACAAACTTGTCTAAAAAGTCGTAGAAAATCAGATTCATCAGATTCATGAAAACTGCGGGTGCATTGGTTACACCGAAGGGCATAACCACAAACTCGTAGTGTCCATACTTCATCCTGAATGCTGTCTTCGGAACATCTTCCTTCTTCACCTTCAGCTGATGATAACCACTCCTCAGATCCAACTTCGAAAACACCCTCGAACCTCCAAGCTGATCAAAAATATCATCGATGCGAGGCAACGGGTATTTATTCTTGATGGTCACCGCATTCAGCTCCCTGTAGTCCACGCACATGCGACGCGAACCATCCTTCTTCTTCACCAGCAGCACCGGTGCTCCCCATGGAGACACACTAGGATTGATATAACCCTTCTGCAAAAGCTCATCCAGCTGCTTCCGCAATTCCTCCAACTCAGCGGGTGCCATACGATAGGGCGCTTTCGAAATCGGCTGCGCTCCTGGAATAAGATCAATCGAAAATTCGAGAGCTCGATCGGGTGGCAATCCAGACATCTCCTCGGGGAAGACGTCATCAAAGTCCCGCACAACTGCTGGCCTCTCCAGCTCCATTTGCATAGCCACAAACTCCACCGGTCTGGCCCGAAATCGGACAGGGCCCAGCGAACTGCTACCCCGGCTGAACTCAAATACTGGATGTCCGGGAATCTTGAACACCACCTTCTTCCTCCGACAGTCGATCGTAGCATAGAAGCTCGCAAGCCAATCCATCCCAAGGACCGCATCATAGTTGATGATGTCGTGGACAATGAAGTCAGCGTAAAGCTCATGTCCACAAACCACCAACGAGCAAGAATTGCAACCATGATGCACCGAGACCACGCCATTTCCTGTAACGATATTCCAACTCTTGGGAAGAGGGGACGTCGACAAGGAATGCTTCTCCACGAAGCGCCGTGCCAAAATGCACATCGATGCACCTGAGTCAAAGAGGACTCATGCAGGAAATCTGCACACCAAAATCACACCTACAAACAGTCTAACAATCAAGCCCTAGTCTAGCAAACAATCATGTGCAAGCAACCAAACATAATCTAACAATCAAAACTAGCTATGAAAGTAACAGCTAGATTGAGGATTACCTGCGATAACCTCATCCACGGCCATGCTCTCCACCTCAGTCATCAGAATAGCCTGCCTCCTCGGCGGAAAAGCCTACTGAAAAGCCTGCCTCTGTGGGACAAGAGATGCTCCACGTCCAGTAGGAACAGGCGCTCTCTGCTGCAATGGCTGTGCTGCAACAGGTGCCCTCCAAGGCTGCTTCGACTTCGGGCAGTCCTTCATGGTATGGGTAGGATCTCCACAGACAATACACTGGCCCAGGAATCTCCTACACTGCTCCTTGATATGCCCGGTCTTGCCGCAGAAATGGCAAGTCTTCTGAATAGGCCCTCCTGGCCTCTTGAACTGCACCGGCTGATTAGGCTTGAAACCAGGCCTAACCACCGCCCTGGCCTGCTCCATAGGCATCTTCCCAGCTCCAGCAACATGTCCCCTCCTCTGGCTCAGGTTCAGCTCCTGCCTCCTCACAGCTACCAGAACCTTCTGATAAGATTCCAGATCAGAGGAAGACACGGAACTCTGAAGCTCCAAAGCAAGTCCCTGCAGGAACCTCTGAGCCCTCTCATCAGCTTCCTGTACCATCTTCGGTGCGAACCGACTCAGCCTAGTGAACTCTTGGTGGTACTGGTCCACCGTCAAGCTCCCTTGCTTCAGCTCAATAAAACGCTGCAGCATCTCCTTCCTGGCAGCCTTCAGAAAGAACTCTTCATCAAACCTGGACTTAAAGGTAGCCCAAGCTATCGGCTCCACCAGCATCTTCTCTTCCGCATCCCACCAGTTCCGAGCATTATCCTTGGGCTGCCTCTTCGCCAGATCGACCCATCCAGCCGGGCCGATCTTCGCCATATTCAAATTATCATCTATGTTCCGAATCCACTCATCGGCAGCTAGAGGACCCTCAGACCCATCAAAATAAGCAGGACCCAGCTCCCGAAACTGCTTCGCTCCTGGCTCGGAACGAGGGGCCTCCGGAACTGCCCGAGCAGCTCGAACAACTGGAGCATTCTGGACTTATAGGAGCACGCCCTGCTGCACCTGCATCATCTGAAGCATCATCCGCATCATCTCCCCATTGGTGGGCTCCCGCTTCGGCTCCTCGTCATGAGGGGGTGCACCACCACCAACACGGGTATTTCGCCTTCCTGCCATCTAATGACACAGAAAACGAAACAAATTAGACTCATAGCTTATGACTCAGATGTCGAACTTAGTTTATAAGACATTCTAATATTATCATCGTTATTCCGATAATCGTAGTTACAGAAGAGGAGGACCTGCATGGGCCACCAACAAAACCTGTCACGCCCCGCTTCCCTAAAATGGAGGCGAGACGTGAGAAGGTCCGCTCAAACGTGGAGCTGTGAAGCTACATGCCTGATAAGCGTCAATAAAACATATGCAGGTCCCTGTAACCACGAGCAGAACAAGATAATAACACAAGGAGATACAAAAATAAAATCCCAAATCTCAGTAATGTCCAAACATTAAAATTAAGTTCAACATCCAGAAAAAGCCACCAGGCTAAAAGAAAGAGTCTAGGCCCAAAACATGGCCAACAAAAGCCAACACGAAACAAAGTATTGGTGCTACGCACCGGCAACAAAAGCAGTCTAAACAACAACACAAACAGTCTCTACGACTGATCGCCCGTGTCCTCAAACTCCTCGATGAATGCGGGCTCTGACTCAGCGTCAGTGAACACCACGTCCTCAGCAGCAACCTCAGGCTCAGGATCTAACATGTGTCACCCAAAAGAGTAAAGGGGCACATGTCAGCAAGTCTAAAAGACTGAGGCAAGGAAACTGAAAGGAAGGTAAACCAACAACCTAGCAGTTATAGTATGATGCATAGCATGACAAGTTTAGTATGTGAGTAACAAATAAGGTAAGGTGCAAGTAACAAGTAACAAGTAGCAAGTATGGCATGGATGACAAGTTTTACAAGTATAAACACGGACAAGTACAAGTCAAGTAAATCACGTCAAGTAAACACGTCGTGCACATAGATTACATCTTCTGGCTAGAGTGGCGGATCAGGCCAACTCGTAAACTCAGGTGATCGCTTATCCCTACCCCTCCACGTGTATCGAGCCAGGGCATTACCCCCGAACACGTATGCTCGCTTCTGGATCACGAGCCAGGAAGTGTTTTTAACACGTATGGCGTAGGGTTATGCCCGCATAACGGGTGCCTAGCCGGATCAAGTAGTACAAGTAATGTAGCGTGTGCTACGAATGCAACATTCAACATGGATAGCATGGCATGTTCAGATAATTCGCGTACCGTTAATTGAATTTAAACATGGCAGATAAGATGCATGGATGATAAGTGCCAATAATTAAAAGTAGTCGGATCAAGCTTCGTTGTCAAGCTAGATCCTGAAATTTGCACCTAGGCGAGTATCATTTCGTCGCCTAGTCTCTTTTACGCCTACAACAAGCAAATGGCCTAAAACATGGCCTAAAACCCTAAGTGGCAAGTTTCACTTGCCTAGCACCGAGGATGACGATCAACGAGACACGTCACAAAATGTTAGACTACGGGGTTGGGATCGCTGCCATGGTAAAACAATATCAGTTCTATTAGGGTTTAACAAAAATCACAAGGTGGGTTAAGAGAATATTAAAGGATCGATTTACTACCGTATCGTAGCGGAAGAACGATGCTGAGCAAGCACGGCAACGGAAGAACGATCCGAAGAACTACGGCTCAGATCTGGAAATGGCGAGAAAATCTGAGAAATGGGGTTCCGCGGGGGTTTTGGGGGTTTGCCGACGGCCTAAAGGAGGTGGCCGGTGCAAATGGAGAGGGTGAGGGCTCCGGGAATGAAGGAGAAGAGCTAGAGGAAGGTTGGGGAAGATCATAGGTCAAGGGGGAAAGAAAATGGCCAAGAGAAGAGAAAGAAAGAAAAGAAAATGATTGGGGTTTAAATAGGAAAAGTTGCGGCGGCTGCCCGAAACCTAGGGTTTCGGGGGCGATTAGTCGGTCAAAGAAGGGTTGTTGACCGACTAGTTTAAGAACTAGTCGGTCGGTAGACCAACTGCGACCGACTAACACCAAACAGTAACTCAGGTCGTCAAAATGGTCAATGAATTAGTCGGTTAAAGAACAATGACTGGCCGACTAGTTTGCAACCTAGTCGGTCGAAAAACGTTCTTAGACCGACTAACGATAAACAGTAACTTAGGTAAAATTAATCGAAGGAACTAGTCGGTCTGAGAGCAAGTTCTGACCGACTAGTTTCACATCTTGTCGGTCGGTGGTTGTTCTTAGACCGACTAAGAGTAAACAGTAACTTCTGAATTTTTGATTTAATGAACTAGTCGGTTTGAGAAGAGTTCCTGACCGACTAGATTGGAATCTAGTCGGTTGGTCCCCCTTCTTGAACCAACTAAGGTGCACAAAAAGTCTCGAATCGAAGCGCGAAGTTTCCGGGAAGATTCCTACGGCTTCTAAGATCAACATATCTCTAAGATATGAGCGATATGAAGCTCGTCACGAATGACTTACTCCAAACTCAACGATCTAAGGAAGAAGCTACGAAATCACAACGAAACGAACGAAAACGAAAGCTACGGAGACAGAAACCACACATAAGGAGAAAATCCATCAAAACATATATATAATATAGATTATCCAAATACATGAAAAACCAGTCGTTACAATGGGACAGTGCATAAGGAGGCCAAAAGCATAATGAAAGTTTGTTTGTGCGGCTACATTAAAACCCCTCGTCATTAGGGCTGTGAGTTTTTTTCTCATTGACACAATCTTGATCAAAAGCATTAACCTAGGCCGGCCTTGATTGGTTGAGGGGAGCTGCACGTTTTAGAGTTGAGAGGAAGCAGCTGCCGTTTTCTTTTTTTTGGGTTGTCTCTCCACACAAAATCAAAGGGTGCCCAATTAAAAATCTCATTGATTCCTCTCCCTTTGGCATTCTCCAGGAGCCCATATTTAATCCCCTTTGTGCGAAATCAAAAGAGCAGTAAAAAAATCAAAGAGCCGGCCTTTGTTTCTTTCATGGTTTTCAATCCTAAGGCCAATTCATTTTCTGTTAATCCTCTCTCTCCCAAAAATCATTGAGCAGCAGCCGATTTTTTTCCCCATATGGTTTTGTTGTGTGCTTCATCACAAATCAATTCTCCCCATTGTTTTTAAGAGCCTGTCGATTTCACAAAGGGGTCTTTGTTATTTTTTTTAAACCAATTTTTGGAGACAGTGCTATGAGAATCCAAGGAGCCGCAATTAAATCAAGGGTGCACGCATTAAATTGTTGAAGTTTTTTTTGGTGTTTGCTGACCCTGTTTTTGTGTAGGAGCAAATTCCTTGTTGCAGGCACAAAAAAACAGGGCCGAAATTTTTAGAGTTAAAGCTGTACAATATTCATCAAGAGGAGTGCACTTGCCGAAATATTAAGAAGTCTACCACATTGGAGCACATTGCAGCAATTCTTAAAGAGGCGCAAGTTTCACCGAGAGGGGAGCCGAACTATTGAGGGGATATCAGAGACTGCTACTTTAGTTGCACGACTTGCAGAGACGACTATATCTCGTCAGACAGAGATCTGACCTGCGCCTATTGATAGAGATGACTACGATACACAAACTGAGCATTTCTGAACTCTAGTATTATTTTATTTGTGTACTAGTAGCGATCTCTGTAGGGGAAACTTTAACTTTTGTGTTACTTTTTGGGGACCTGACGACTTTGGGAGTCGTCACGGAGGGAGAGCATCTGACTAGATTGAGAGTGTAGAGCACGTGGTATGCGTACGAGCTAGGTGAGAGTAGATTTGGGATCTTGACTCATTATAGCTGTACAGGATTACACATCTATCTAGTATTTGCTTTCGGGTGCTGGAGTAGGTCGTGGGGACGACCGAACCAGTGTATAGCTGTGTGTACTCTGTGATTGCTATTTTATTGACCCGTCTGTGCTTATAACTGCGTGTGATTTCTCGTGGGTTGCACGAGAATTTTTATTAGCCTATTCACCTCCCCTCTAGGCTACGATCCAGATCCAACAAGTGGTATCAGAGCCAGTTTAGAGGATCTAGTCTAGATTTTTAGATGACCATGAATATATCTGATTGTGCTTTTGCTGAAGGTCAGTCTATAGCCCGTCCCCCTAAGTTTAACGGTGTAGACTTTTCATATTAGAAGGCTAGGATGAAAATCTATTTAGTGTCTGTTGATTATGATGTGTCTGATATTGTTGAAAATGGTTATAGTCTACCCACTATTAAAATTGAAGACACTGTTATGATTAAGCCTAAAGACAAGTGGGATTTAGCTGATAAAAAACTTTATACTCTTAATGGTAAAGCTATGAATGCGCTTATATGCTCTCTTGATAAATCTGAGTTTAATTGTATCTCACATTGTCTAACTACGCAGGAAATCTGGCATACTCTGGAGGTGACACACGAGGGAACATCGCAAGTAAAGGAATCCAGACTTGCGTTGCTGAGCACTGAATATGAGAGCTTCCAC
The DNA here is from genome assembly GCA_030789695.1 of Scilla litardierei. Taxonomy (NCBI): domain Eukaryota; kingdom Viridiplantae; phylum Streptophyta; class Magnoliopsida; order Asparagales; family Asparagaceae; genus Scilla; species Scilla litardierei. The sequence goes on along the minus strand of JAULAV010002060.1, from coordinate 12,220 downwards.
ATGCTACCAACAGAATCAGTTAAAGACATGTTTGCGAGGTTCACAGACATCGTCTACAAATCCAGTTCCCTCGGTAAGCCATACTCTAGCCATGAACAGGTACGAAAGATCTTAAGGGCGCTACCAAGCTCGTTCAGGACTAAAGTCACCGCTATTCAAGAAGCTAAGGACCTATCAACAATGAAAGTGGAGGACTTGATAGGCAACCTAATGTCACACGAGCTTGAGTTGCAGAGTATAGAAGCCAGAGAACAACCTGAAGAGAAGACCAAAGCTTCCACACCATTAGCTCTTCAAGCTAACGACGACGATCTTGATGAAGAACAAGCCCTAATGGTCAGAAACTTCAGGAGATACATTCAGACTGATCAAGGAAGAGCTGAGATGGGAAAAAGGTTCATTCGTTCTAATAATTCTAATTTTGTTAGAAATTCCTCTGATCAGAAAGCTATTAATAGAAGCGAATGTTTTAAATGCAGGAAGAAAGGGCACCACATAAAAGATTGCCCATAACAACACACAGCTCAAGTTGCAAAAGGAAAAACGAAAGTGCTGACGTGGGACATGGATAGCGAAGCTAAGAATGAGGAGGAGGAACTTGAAATCCACTTCGGCTTGGCATTGATGGCCAAACACAATGCGGTAGAATCTCCCACTAAAGCTGAACTTTTAGAAATCTGTAAAGGAATGCAACATAGAATTGATGAGCTAGAAGCTGATGTGGAATGTTATAGGAATGATAACTTTGATATGCAACAAACTGAGTATGACATGTCTATAGAAATGAAAAATCTTAAACAAGAGCTTGTTGCATGCAAATCCATCATTACCATGTTAGAAAAAGAGAAAGATAGCTTGCCTGAAAAAACTGATTGTCTTTCATGTCCCTCTTTATTAAAGGATATTAGCATGTATAAGCTAGATAAGATAACGCTTGAAGCTGGAAATGAATTGCTTTCTGAAAAGATTAACATGCTAAATCTTGAACTTAAAGAAAAAATAAGGGTTTTTGAAAAGAAAGAAGAGGAAAACAAGCAAGCTTTCATTAGTAAATGCACTTTGCTTGTGAATGAAGACGATATCTTGAAATCCAAAGTCACCACCCTAGAATTGTCATTAAAGAGATTTTCCATTGGAAAACAAAATTTGGACATTATGCTTGGAAATCAACTTTATGGCAATAATAGACGAGGACTAGGATATGGTTCTAAAAATGTTGAAAAATCAAATTATAGAAAAGTTCACATTGAAACAACAAAAGTTGGAAATTGTCATGCAAAGTACTTTACATGTGGATGTGTTGGTCATACTGCATATCATTGCAAATATAGGAACAAAAACATTAAGTTCAAACAAATATGAGTTCTTAAATCTTTGATGACTAACGTGAGTGGACCTTGTTGGATTCCAAGGTCACACACGATACCTATTTTGTAGGTGGATGGAAATTTGACGAGGAGCGATAAATTGAGAGTCTCAATATTTTAGCTCCTTAGTCAAATAGCGACGCGAAGGTATATCTCATTCTTTGAACTTAATGCATACATTCATAGCTTTTTCTGTTAACATTTTTTGTGTGCGTGTCTTTTCTTTGTTTGTGTGCTAGTAGTTGCATTGCTATGTGTGCATGATTTTTTTGTTTGTTTGATTGCATCTCATGTTTGCTTTAGTACTTCATGCATTTTAAAAAATAAAAATAAAACTGAAAAACTGAAAATAAAAAAATGGTGCTTAAATGTGTATCTTTTCTCTTTGATTCATTATTGAAGTATGCACGAATGATTTTCATATCTATGTAGAAATTGGTGTATTATTACTTTTGCTACATGCGCATGTTCATCTTTCTAAATATTCATGACATGTTCAATGACTGAAAATAACTTGATTTCTACACCACCTACTTCACTTCCACATGTATTATTATTGTTGCACATTTGGAGATATCGTTTATGAAGTATGGAAAGTGAATGTAGGAGGAAAACTTAACTGGAAATCTAAGGGATATGATATACCTTGCCATGGATAAAAATTGAGCAAAAGAAATTGTTGTTATAATTATTTAAAAAAATGAGAAAACAAAAGATAATTGCTCTGTATGGAAAATGGATACAATCCTTGGCAACGGTGTTACCCACGAGTATCCAACATAAGCTTTATGGGTAAACTTTAGCGTTGGTGTATTTACTCGTCAAGCAATGCCACCCACACATCTAAGGGTCTTTATAGGCTATGTTTTGGTGTGTGGTACCTTGAACTCATTTTTAATGAGGTGGGAAAAATAAATCCTATGTGATAGAATGTTATTTGGAAAATGTGGATTGGTTTTGGTTGACTTTCTTAATGATTCTCCATTTGCGCTTCAATTTTAATCATCACACGTACACGTTGGTGTTGAAATCTAAGGTGTTTAGTTTCATTGGATTTTGAATGGATTATTCTCAGATTGTATGCAAGCAATTGTTGGTAATTGTTCATAATACCCTCTTTTTGCATGTTACATGATTTTGACTTCGTGTTATAACTTTTGATGATAACAAAGGGGGAGAAATATTGGGGCAAGATTTGTGTATTTGGTTATGGTATTTGGTATTTTGTGCTCATGAAAATACTCGTGGAAATACTTGTTTATTGATTTTAGTGGGAGCATCAAAATAGGGGGGCATGCATGCTTGTATGTTTGTAAACCATTTTTTGCATGCTTGAACGTTGCATCTAATTGTTACTCTTTGAAGCATACATTACCTTCATCACACTTCTCACACACACACACACACACACACACATCATGATGCATTATCTGAATAGTAAGTGGTCAAATCTTGTATTGGTTTGTCATCATCAAAAGGGGGAGATTGTTGAATGCAACGATCTAGGAGTTCTAGTTTGATGATGACAAACACGTGTGAAGTATTTAACGCGTGTGCTAAGTGCTTTTCAGGTGATAATAAACGAAGAGAACAAGAGTGCCAACTAAAATGAAAGGCGAAATCAATTTAATCACTAGTTGGCCATACTGTAAATCGTGCCCACAAAGCCAACAACATTATTAATCCCATCCCTTTAGTACGTGCGGCTGGATCTTTTCTTTGGCCAAGCTAAATGATTGATGGCATAAGCGTAATTAAGTGGTAAGCTAGGATGGACAGATTCCTATATAAAGGAAGCCTCGGCCTTTAGGTTTTAATAAGAGGGGACAGTGCATAAGGAGGCCAAAAGCATAATGAAAGTTTGTTTGTGTGGCTACATTAAAACCCCTCGTCATTAGGGCTGTGAGTTTTTTTTCCTCATTGACACAATCTTGATCAAAAGCATTAACCTAGGCCGGCCTTGATTGGTTGAGGGGAGCTGCACGTTTTAGAGTTGAGAGGAAGCAGCCGCCGTTTTCTTTTTTTGGGTTATCTCTCCACACAAAATCAAAGGGTGCCCAATTAAAAATCTCATTGATTCCTCTCCCTTTGGCATTCTCCAGGAGCCCATATTTAATCCCCTTTGTGCGAAATCAAAAGAGCGGTAAAAAAAATCAAAGATCCGGCCTTTGTTTCTTTCATGGTTTTCAATCCTAAGGCCAATTCATTTTCTGTTAATCCCCTCTCTCCCAAAAATCATTGAGCAGCAGCCGATTTTTTTTCCCCATAGGGTTTTGTTGTGTGCTTCATCACAAATCAATTCTCCCCATTGTTTTTAAGAGCCTGCCGATTTCACAAAGGGGTTTTTGTTATTTTTGTTAAACCAATTTTTGGAGACAGGGCTTTGAGAATCCAAGGAGCCGCAATTAAATCAAGGGTGCACGCATTAAATTGTTGAAGTTTTTTTGGTGTTTGCTGACCCTGTTTTTGTGTAGGAGCAAATTCCTTGTTGCAGGCACAAAAAAAACAGGGCCGAAATTTTTAGAAGTTGAAGCTGCACAATATTCATCAAGAGGAGTGCACTTGCCGAAATATTAAGAAGTCTACCACATTGGAGCACATTGCAGCAATTCTTAAAGAGGCGCAAGTTTCACCGAGAGGGGAGCCGAACTATTAAGGGGATATCAGAGACTGCTACTTTAGTTGCACGACTTGCAGAGACGACTATATCTCGTTAGACAGAGACCTGACCTGCGCCTATTGACAGAGACGACTACAATACACAAACTGAGCATTTCTGAACTCTAGTATTATTTTATTTGTGTACTAGTAGCGATCTCTGTAGGGGAAACTTTACCTTTTGTGTTACTTTTTGGGGACCTGACGACTTTGGGAGTCGTCACGGAGGGAGAGCATCTGACTAGATTGAGAGTGTAGAGCACGTGGTGTGCGTACGAGCTAGGTGAGAGTAGATTTGGGATCTTGACTCATTATAGCTGTACAAGATTACACATCTATCTAGTATTTGCTTTCGGGGGCTGGAGTATGTCGTGGGGACGACCGAACCAGGGTATATCTGTGCGTACTCTGTGATTGCTATTTTATTGACCTGCCTGTGCTTATAACTGCGTGTGATTTCTCGTGGGTTGCACGCGAATTTTTATTAGCCTATTCACCCCCCCTCTAGGCTACGATCCAGATCCAACAAAGTCCAGCACCAAAAGGTGTCAAACCTGTGGATAAAATAAAGTATCGCACACATAATAAAAATAAATACAAAATCGTATGCTATAAGGTATAACCTATTGCCCAAGGAAAATTTCGCTGAAACTAGGAATCGAACAAATTAAAATGAGCATGCCTCATAAATGATGCATCAGTCCCCCTAAGTTATCAAAAGCGAATACATTACGATTTGGCGAATGAAAATTTTGGATATGCTGTTATTGGATGTTGTGACCGCATACCTTCGTGGATATCTTAGTAAAGATAATTGCCACATTTCCGTAAATACCTGAATAGGCTTCTGGAAGTCTATTCCATTGAAGAAAAACAATAGGAACAATGTATAACCAAGAGAATCGCTTGACAAAGCAGTGATTCCTACTGAGGGTTGTCTTTGCATCTGAGCAAAGAGCAGGATTTGAGATCATAGTTGTAAACAACCAAAATCTCAAAGGATCTCCTAAAGAGAAAACCGAAGCATCTGTTCAAGCCTGACTTTTTAACATGAAATAAAAAGACATAGGCAAATATAAAGTTGTGTCTCATAGAATCCTGTTACATACGCCCAGAAGTGCGTTGGAGAAATTAAAAGGACCATTGTCATCCAAAGTACACCTATGGTAGTATACTTAATGGATGTACAAGAAGAACCCTTCCGATCGCTGGAAGATGGGGAGGATATAACTGGTCCTAAAGTCCCTTATCTAAGTGCAATCAGGCACTCCTGGCTAACTGCACGCGTCCCGATATAGCAGTTGCAGTAAACTCATTAGTCAGAGATAGTTGGCACCTAAAAAGGGCCATTTGACCGGAGTTAAGCCTTCTGCGCTTTCTCAAAGGGTCGAAAAATTTGGACTTACAATATGAAGTATCATCCTCCAATGTTTATGCAAATGCAGGTTACAGGACCGGTCCCTATACTGAGAAATCACAGAACGGGTACCCACAGTGGATGGCCATCTATTGTAGATCTGCAAAGCAACTTATGAAGGCAACATCATCCTATCATTCCGAGATCCTCACCACACCAATGATGTATTTGAGGGCGCCTACTGGTACATCACATCCCAGTGACGATTGGGATAGAGGCTGGTATTTTGGAGCTGACCACATATTCTGAAGACCACATCAGAGGCGACGATACTTAGCACACCTCTCAAGAGTTTCTGGATTCAGCAGCTGCTTAATTGTGATAACTTTGTAATCTGTGTATATTTTCGTAATGTTGTAAATAGGAGTGATGAGATAAGCCTAAGAGATCTGAAAGCCTAAGAGCTTTTACAGATCAGGGGGAGTTGAGGGAATTTGTACTCTTTTCCATTAGCTATGCTTTTTCCCACTGGGTTTTCCATAGCCAAAGGTTTTAACGAGGCAAATCACATCAACTATGGATTTTGAAGTATCCACCCCTCTGTGACGCTCAGAATTCAGAAGTATTCATGAGCAGAGTCACATGTACAAATCAGGGAGAGTTAAAGAGCGTTTGAACTCTTTTTCCTTAACTATGGTTTCTCCCACAGGGTTTTCCATAGCTAAAGGTTTTAACGAGGCAAACCTCACCAACTCAGGATCCTGAAGTATCCACCCCATGTGAGACTCCTATTACGCTCAGAATCCCGAAGTATTCTTGAGCAGAGTTCACACCTATGGCTGGATACGAGGGAGTGTTGTGAATGGAAATACCAGAATCGGTTAGGATTGCTGGTATCTTAGAGATACACACATATCTATGTATCCTATCTTTCTACTCTCCTATCCTGCCTATAAATAAAGGGCTGGGGGTTCCTTCCCTAGTAGTTGATTCATAACACAAATCACTTTGTTAGAGGCCATTTGTCTCTGACCTTTTTTGGTTTGTCAACCAAGCAATTCCATCTCCTTGTTAGCTTGTTCCCAAAGCCGAAGGGAATTGATTTGCGCACACTCCCGTTCCAAAAATGCACACAATCCCGTTTCTATTCATCCTCCTCCTCTTTACGGACTTCACATATCCCTACACTGGAAGCGAGCTCCTCGCCGCCGACTGCTCCGAGCTCCTCCGCCTGGCGAGAGCGGATTCGGATCTCCTCCTCTCGATCCGGAGGGAGATCCACCAGCACCCGGAACTCCGATTCCAGGAGCACAGAACCAGCGCTCTCATCCGCCGCCACCTCGACCTCCTTCGCGTCCCCTACGTTTACCCCGTCGCCGGAACGGGCGTCGTCGCGTCCATCGGATCCGGTGGGCCGCCAATCGTCGCCCTCCGCGCCGACATGGACGCCCTTCCCCTTCAGGTTTTTTGCATTTCCTCCCCATCCTTATTCTTCTTATTGGTCTTGTTTTATTAATTTTTAAAGGGTTTTGATGGGTGGTTTTCTGAGTGAATTTTAGGAACTGGTTGACTGGGAGTATAGGAGCAAGGTCGACGGGGTGATGCACGGCTGCGGGCACGATGCCCATGTTGCGATGCTGCTAGGGGCTGCGAAGCTACTGAATCAAAGGAAAGACGATCTAGAGGTAGCATCTTCTTTCAACTTCGCGAGTAAAACTTTAACCGTTTAATTGTAGGAAGTTTCTTCTAATGTTACGGAATTTGATTGCTTCGGATAAATAGTTTTCCATCAAGTACGTGAGGATCCACATTAGGCTAGCTCGAATTGGAGCCAGTGATTGCTTAAATGAAGTTGATCTTGTTAGGAGGAATTCAGAATAATTGAAGTCATATGCCTTTGCATTATGAATGGTGATTGAAATGCTACACCCCAAGGTAGAAAGTTGGCATGGGTTTATGATAGTGGCAGATTTTGGGAAGGGAGGAAAATGGTTCATGGAAAGAGTGCTAGATTTTGAAAAGAAGCGTGGGGTTCGTGTTTCAAGTTTCAACATTGGAGCTATGTCGTGTTGGATGAGTTGGACATGCATGTTAGACACTTAAAATTCAGACACGATACTTCTATTTTAGTGTACTTTTTAGAATTTACTCGTATCATCTCTGATCTGTGCTTGTGTCCGACACATATATCCGACACAACAATGCTCCATTGTTGCCGTGCCTGTATGTGCAACATATGTGATGTTTGAAGATATTTTTGGGAAATTTCTTCAAGATTTATATGCAACAAGACTAGTGTGGGAACAAAAAAAATATTGAGTCAAGGTCTTTGCTTGATGATGCATTAGCAGATGAGTAGCATTGGACAAAATAATGCAAAGCTGGAGAATTGCAACATTGTTTTTAATACACACACAAAATACAAGCGAGGAATGTTTTTGAATAGGTTTGTTGACTAGGACACCGGGGTGGGTAGAAAGATTATTAAGATTTAATTTTAGGATGAGAGTTTGTGAAAGTTTTGAGAGAAAACCCTAAAATTTTGGAGGGAACTAAATCTGTAAGGAACTAAGTTTTGGAAGAAACTAAAATTTTTGGGGGGAACTAAATTTGGAGGGAACTAAATTTTGTGGAAAACAAAAATTTTAAATTTTGGGGGACTAAATTTTAGGGAGAACTAAATCCGAAGGGAACTAAATTTTGGGAGAACTAAATTTTTGAGGAGAACTGAATTCTTTGGGGCAACTAAATTTTAATTTAAAATTTTAGAAGGAACTAAATTTGGAGACAACTAATTTTTTGGGAAAAAATAAAATTTTAAATTTTGGGGATCTAAATTTTGGGAGGGACTAAAATTTTTGAGGAGAACTAAATTCTCTAAAGGGATTAAATTTTAGTTTGAATGTGGTTAAATTTTTTGTTAAGTCGATATTTTTAAGGTGGTTGCAATTTTTTTGGGGATTTCAACTGTGGTTGAATTTTTAGGGTAGAATATTTTGAACGATGCTGTAATTTTTTTGGGATAAGAGATTTTTAATGGGTTGTAATTTTTCATGTGAATATTTTGAATGTCCAGTGACATGTGGTTATATGTTATGACTAGTATACATATAGCTCCAAGACAAGAGTTAATAAATTGCCCCTTGTATACATACATAAGATGAATACCTAAAACAATCAAGTCATTTATGTTTGATGATACTATTTTCTCTAGAAGTATCTTGTTACTAGAATGTGTTGGATATTGGTTTAACCCAATATGTGTTTTGATAATGAACAAACAAATTACATGTACTAACATAATTTATGCAGATGTAGGAAATACGTGTTGAGGTGTCAAAAGACCAAAAGATAGATTTTATATTATGCAAGAAGATTGAAAAAGATCGACATCAATAAAGCTAAACTTGTAATTTATTTTTATTGATGTATCCGTTATTTATTATTTTTAGATATGATGTTAAGTCCTTGAAGACACTCTCACACGCATCAAATCATAAGATTAAGATTTAGAAAAACCATGGACTTTAACAATACCAAAACCCATTGATCCTAAGTAATATTAGTGTTTTCATATGACTATTAGTCGACTAAAATCATATATTACTTGCCTAATGTATTTGAATATCATGAGCCAAATTACTCTTTTATTAGTAAACTAACAGGACATGACAGTTAGTTGATTACTCTTTTATTAGTAAACAACAGGACATGACAGTTAGTCAACTAATACAAAACAACTGCAATTTCTTTTTAAACATTTCTAGTCAATTAATATAGGCTACTAATCGACTATCACATTCATCAGTCGACTAATGCATCGACTAATGCAGAATGCCAGATTTTATTTCCTATAAACCATTAGTCGACTAGTGCAGAAGGTTAGTCTTCTAACCTTCTTTCTAATGAACCATTAGTCGACTAATGAACCTATTAGTCGACTAAGAATAGTTTCGTTGGCTGCGTTGACTATAAAAAACTAACTATTTTATATCCATTGTAACAACTAGTTTTCTAATATTTTTCGATTGATGTTTCACTTTATAAATATGGGTTATATCCTCATTTCTTGACAACAAGAGATTACAACAATTGAGTTTTAGAGAATCGTTGATTCCTTCTACTATTTTTACAAGAGAGAGTCAATTTTGTCCAAAATTTTCTTATTTCTGTCCAAAGTTATGTCCTTTCAAACTCCTATAACTTAGAACGGAATCTCGCTTCTTAGCCACCATTAAAATCACATACACGCATTTTTAAGTCTATATGAGAGTTTGTACTTCAATCATTGTAAAAGGTTCTCTCAAGGTGTTTGAGAGAGAGGTGTAAAGCTCTTGACACCGTTTGGTGATCAAGGTTATATTTCTTGTGGTTGTAAGAAAATTTTAGTGAAAAATTTCAAGCGGGGAGCTTGGTGAATGTAGTAGATCAAGGAGACCGAAACATGATAAATCTCTTGTGATTGCGACTGGCTTTTTCTGATTTGCTTGTTTTTACTCTTTCATATTTTCTGCTGCAAATTTGGTTGATAAAGATATTAATTGGTAACTCTTTTATTATCTTCATTGTTCAAGTTTAAAAGACATTATTCACTCCCTCTAGTGTGTGTTTATTCAGCCTAGGGATTCAACATTTGGTATCAGAGCGAGGTTAATGATGTCATCTACAACTAACAGTTTGTAGTTTTTCGAAAGACTCCACAACTCGACCATTAGTGTTCAACGGTTTAAACTATAGCTAGTAGAAGAGAAGAATGATGATGTGCCCACAATCTAACTACGAACTATGTAATATCGTGGACTTAGAGACATCTTATAGCAACCAACCACTCTGTACTTTCAATAGACAGAATCTGAGAAAGCGTTGGCAATAATCGATTCCAAAGCCATGAATACCTTATTTTGTGTCATGAACACCAACGAATTTAACCGTGTCTATTGTTATTGTTAAGGTCAAAATGACCGAAACAATTGTGTTGCTGACGTGGACCCTTCCTGCTGAGTCAGAGCATCGTCAGCCGATTGAGTGGGACTCTAGGTTGGAAGAACCAGTGTCGTTGATGGATGATGTTTGGCTTGCGATGCTCGATCGACTCTCGAGCGGTCCGTATTTCGATCGATCGAAGCTGAGAAGCTAAGGAGCGGCCCACGCGTAGCATCAAGAATCATAGATTTGCACCACAAGGAAGCGTCAGGGGGGTCGGATCTGGGTCCCGACCTAAATCCCTTCCGATGCTTAAGTTAGAATGTGAACTTAAGTAAGAAAGGGAGCTTGGAGCAGCTGAGATCGACCCATGGAGGTTCGTCTCAGATTTGACATCGCAAGCACTTTTTGTGGAAGAAATGTCAGATGGAAAATGTAGAGTCTATGTATTATATCTCCTACCTTGGGAGTTGGAACCTTCCTATGTTTATAGACCTCCTGGATCTTTTCAATGACGTTGAGGGGATAACAGTCACCAATTATGGTGCCATGATTTCCCCCTTTAGTTGGAGTAATCGTAGCCCACGTTTCCGCTATTTATGAGCCCACCTTCAATCCCGCGTTCGATTGGTGGGAGTGCAACCGGTGACTGGTAGGTGGGCTTTGACTGAGTCGGCATCGGGCTTCTCTTGTAGGCTCTGTGGGCCTTAGTCACTCGTCGGATGAGTCATCTCGAGTGCCGGCCTAATGACTCAACAATGACACCCGTCGCACGACCTCAGAGAGTCTGCCTGTTGGGGTCAAGCGACGTTACATCGCATTAATGGGGCACGACAGTTGAGGAATTAATACTCAAGTTGTAGGCGCCAAAACGCCCGCTTTCCTGACTCGGATGATTCGCCGATTCAAAATCCAAGATGCTCAGAGCCTTGGATCTTCGACACGCGTTTCATCATTCCACTGTCGTCTTGTCGATATAAGACGGTTCCAGTGCGGAAATTTGAAGATATTGTCTTCGTCGTTCCTGATTTAACTTTCATTCCTTCGAAAAATAGCTTCATCCTCCGTTCTCGCTTCTAAGAGGAGTTTGGTTACAGTCATGCAGAAGAATAAAGAGGGGGCTATGGAGCCTGGTCTAATCGCCAATCTGCAATCCAAAGTTGGAGCCGATCAGATCCCCAAATTTCAGAGAAATTACGACCGGCTTGACTATCAGATCTGAGTGCCGGGGAGGGACCAAAGGGTTCATCGTCCTGGCGACCGGGAAGTTGGGGTTTACGTCAAAGCCTTCCATCGAGGGCTTCGATTCCACAAGCATCCTTTCATGCGCTACTTTCTGAGCATCCTGAACCTTTCTCTCTGCCAGCTGATACCAAACGCCATAGGTGCATTGGTGGGCTTTATTGCTCTGTGCGTGATGAAGAGAATTGAACCGTAGCTGGGATTGTTCAATTACTTTTTCTCGATTCCTCCTCTCAAGACTCCGGGCTGGTACATGGTAACGGCCTGTCGAGGCAGGCAGCTATTTGATGATCTCCATTTCTCTAATTCCAAATTGAAAGAGGAGTTCATATTTGTGTTCTTTCAAGGAGAGGCGAGCTTTTGCACCGGATGTGGTGTACACGACTTAGGCCTCGCCGAGGACAAGCCTTTGTTTGGAGCGGAGAAGGAAGCCGCCGACGCATTGATGAGTCTGCCGGAGAATGTGAGGAAGACGAAGTGGCTGTGGCCCGACTTGGTGTTGCGCCAGACCGTATGGACGAAAGGTCGATTCGATCGTGCCCATCAACTGTTCGATCTTTATTCCTGACTCAACATATTTTTCTTCTGCAGGCATGGTCGGTCTGAAGTACCAGGTGGACCTTGCGTTGAGGGAAGGAGTCGAGGCTTCTATTAGAGAAGCTGAGGAGAGCAT